>BMAF01000519.1:0-44870 GCA_014132575.2 Gasterosteus nipponicus
AAGCTTGATATTGCTTGAGGTAATACATGTTACTTATGAAGTTTATATGCAATGAAAGTTAAACTTTAAATATAAATGTTTTTAAAACTTCCTTGATCAGGCAATTATTATGTTACCAGGAGCTCATCGATAAGGAACATAAGGCATCGTGTGATTTGACATTTTTTATAGACGAAATGAGCAGTATCATGAGCAGATGGTCAAAATGTGTCCTCATATTAATGGTCTACTGTGCTCATGGCATCTATAACACATTATCAACGCCAGCCTCTCCTACGCCACATTACTTTAGTTAATCCACTGAGCTCCAACACATTCAAACAGCCCAAAGCAGCAATAGCAGCACGGGGTTGTTATCTACTCAAAATCCCGTGGGGAGACGCGCAGCTGTTGCTACAACAATGGTCAGCCTGAGCACGAACATTCATTTCCCACGGTGTAATCCCCAACAGTGATTACAAGATATATGGGTCATCTGGCGACTTTTCTATTAGACAACAGTTACGACATAGCTTTCTGTTTGTGTCATGCTTAAATTAAGCTGCGCCAAACGCACAAGAAACATACCTAGCTCGAAATCAGCCGCTTCAGTTATCAACTTCATACTGTGACGGGTAAGTCTCTTCCTCGAAGGATCTGGCATACAAACACAGCTTGTGTTTTGAGCACTGCGTTACATACGTTCGAGTCAATCAACCATAAGCCGGTTTGCGGGCAGTGCCATGAATGGCAGTGAGCAGTGCGTGAGCTGTACCACGAGAAGGTACCGCCCATTGATTACCCCCACTTCTGCCGCCGTGAAACATGGCGTCGTACAGGAATACCACGAATAGGGTGCAAGACCACAGCAGATGCAGCTCACTGTTGAGCATCACAGATTTTTTTCACAGATTGTTTTACTTAGGCGATGGTGCATGTCCAAAATACTTTTATCCTCCAGTTATACGCCATTGTTACATCTGTGCTCTTCATTCCAACACTGAAGATCGATGCCATTGGCCCGAAAGATGGGAGGCAGACGAGACTTGATTTTGTCCTAAAACAAACAGAATACCAACACCTGCACAATTTTCAAAACGTAATATTTGATTGAATGTGACAGAATATTAAAATGCACTAAAAGCAAAAGTGATATCATGAAGCGCCAAAGTGATGATGAATCGAGGAGACGAGAGGATGAGTGCTGTGCTACTGAGGCTACGTCTCCCTGGTGCCTCAAACAAGCCAAAAGAGAAAATAGTGGTGTCTTCAGCAGTATGAATACCGTCACTGTCGTCCGTTTAGACCACCCCTCAAAAGACGACAATATATCACCAGTTGCGGTTAGTGTTCTTCAATACAGCCAGACCACACGTCGATTCTCGCCTTCTCTCCTCTGTTCCGGTCAAACGATGCCGGGGACACTGAGCCTTCAAGCCAACTGACCACTTAGCTTTTGCTCGATGCCGTGCGCCCAAATATAGCCACCGGTTGGCCTGTCGTCAAGTGCAGACGAAGGAGAATGGGAAACCGTAAGAGCAAGAATGAACGAGCAAATGAGGCAGTGGAGAGAGAGAGTAGAGTATATATAGCAGAACTCGGGCAGGCCTCTGGTCTGCCGAGGAGTCTGCTCGTACAGAATGCGTGACAGAGTAGGTAATCGCCGGTCATTTTCAAATCATTACACTCTAATGCAGCCGACTACTTTGGGATAAGCATCTCCAGGTTACAGTGAGCCACACTGATGGGAATCGAGAAGGGTCCTGAACATCTCTCAGTTCACGCAGTTTGCCAGCCACGGTCTTAACAGGAGCTTGAAATAAAAACATTTCACTTGTCATGGATGACCTTTAAATTGAGACTTCATCTTCTTTATGGTACAAAGGACTTCTCAAGCGGATTTTGCCAGTGGATGCTGAGTCCTTGCTCGTCTAAACAAATGAGTCCATTTTTGTGTGCCCCGAGCTCATTTATCTCGCCAAAACCCAGTTGCCGCCAGGTTAGAGCCTTCATCTTAGCATGCACATTAGCATCTTCTGGGTGCAATTTCTAATGTCAGTCTGGCACTCATGAATTTAAACTCCACATTTAAAATGTTACCGTCAATACGAAACAGGGAAGCAAGTTACATCAATTGTGTTGTAATCAAAAGTCAAATGCACACACATAAAGGTTTCCATTGTACGACTGAGAGGGAGGAGGTGGTGCGATCGCCCCAAAATTAACCTCCTTTGTAAACAAACCGTTTTATTATATTAGCCAGTGCATTATACCTTCATTCGTGAAACTACTCCAAAGCTCGACACCTTTCCACACTGGGACGGGCAGATCGATGATCGGATGGCCAGCAACATCTGGCTCGCTACCCGCTGGAAGCCAGCGCCACCACAGATGGATACAACATGGCTTTTTACTGGCGCATACAAATGACCGATTGTAAGATAATTCATCATTCAAATATGGGGAAGATGTTGAGAATGGCAAGAAGTATATGATTGAAATTCTGAGGACCTTATTTCAGCTCGGTAATCCACGAGCAAATTACTGAACTTGCAAATTCCAATACTGAAATCAAAGTCATCCAAAGTGACGAATGTTGAATGTTGTGCCTTTAATGACTGTAAATATCATTTTATAGTTAACAGTAAGCCTGTTATTTGAAATAATCAGCCGTCTATAGCCGCAGATTGAGTTTATAACGAATCCCTAACCAGCAGTGCAGGATAGCAAAGGACAAAAACGGTTATTCCGCAAAATATTCATGGGAGTTACATCAGTGAATGACGCTGCAACAGGGCTGCTTGGTGCCTATTTTGGTCATACACGCTCCAGATATTGCACATGGAACGTCTGCTATCTGGTATCAGACCATTTATAGTTACGTCACGAATGTCTCTAATCTCTGTTCAGACATATAATTGTATCACATAGTACAATACAATGTTCAATAAAGTAAACAATATTAAACAAAGTACGCACCTCTGTGTATTGCCGTTGTATTGTGAATTGTTTATTTCTAAGAAGCAAGCCTGTTGCAAGGGATAATGATTCCGACAGATTTCATCTTGTTGTTAAATCACACAGACATTGTCAGGATTGAAGGTCAGATTTTGTCGCTAACATGATTTATTTCAACAAGGTAAGGGCCTCTTCTCTAGCAGTGCTGATTCATCTTCTCCCAGCCATTTGAGTCAAACAGCTCCTTTAAACAATTCAAAGATACGGCCGTGTAAACAGACCTGCACTCGGGCAACCTTCAGGAACGTCGATGACAATAGTTTACTGCTGATGGCCAGAGCTGGATTGGGGGCCCTGCAAGGGTGCCGCATTTTTCACAGCCCGCAAAGCAAGCTGTCAGATTGGTACCCATAGTCACTGTTAAGCATAAACCTCAATAGGGTATTTCATGTACCCGCATACTGTGCAGTGTTTACCACGTCCCAACATGGCATTATTTTCCGGCAATACTCGATCACAGCATTGCTGAGTCATTTAGCCGATCGCTTATCCGTGTCTACATCTGTAACACTGCAGATTTTTGCCGGCAGCACTCAGGTGTCTACTCAGAGGTTTTGCACCATGACCATTTCACAGTTCTTTGTCCTCGTCTCGTGCCAATGTTCGCAAAAGCTCAGACACGTCGCATAGCAGCATGCCGCAATAAAGACTGTATCCCTTATTTTGCATTGTAGCAACATCGCTAGTTAACACAGACTGCAATTTCGTTCCAAAAATGTCTTCCGCAAAGATGTTTCATCGCCGAGCTGAATGAAGAGCTGATTTCTTCAGAGGCCTCACTTTATTCTGTGTCTCCTTTCGCTGCCTCACGCTTCAGCAGGTCCTCAACGTCGTGATGGGACTGCTCATTTGTGACCTCCACGTGCCGGTTTGCCATTTAGCATAGCCAGCCTGGTCTGCTCAATTACTACGCCTGGCGAAGACATTGAGTTAAGAATGATTTAGCTTTAGTGTCTTGGGGAAATACTATTCATCAGGTACTAAAAGAATACAGCTTATTACAAGTCATTTCTGGGATCTGATTTTAGTTGTTCGGGCAGTCTCACTGACGGATACTGAAAAGTTATCTGAGCAGTTGTCAGACTGGAGCACCGTGTTATATTTCAAAAACAGTGCAAACGAGAGAGAGGCGCATGCCACGCTGACATCTGCGTGGGTTCAAATAGGAGTTCATTCGCCATGTGAGATTAGTTACTATTGTCTTCATTCATTCACCTAGACCACAGGTTTGTTCTGCCAGTTACTGTACTTCCAGTTTTCTGCTACCAACAGATTTTACACTTCCGCCATCCCACTCAACCCACTCAGCCAAGACGCCGCAACAGCCTGGGGTTTGTAAAGGGCAAACCCCCGGCGTACCCGAAAGAGGTTCATCAGCGCTTCCCGCGAGATTGATGCGGCTCGAAGAATGCGTGTGCCAGAAGGAGCGCCAGAGCCAGAGAGACGATCGGAACGTGCACTAGCTGATTTGCGTTTGCAGTGAAGCGCGCGCGCGCGTGTGTGCGTGTGCGTGCAGTGCGTGCGGTCCTCGTGAGGCGGAAAAATCATTTCAAGAAGTGTTCATATTCGTTTTCCTCCGTCGCGCCACGACGCCTGATGAGCTAGCCTCGAAGACGAATGGAGCCATTTGTGTGCCAGGGGCACGGGTAATACGGGCGAGGGGACGAGCGCATACGCATTTGAGATACCATCAGTTAAATTGCGCTAACAGTCGCATTCGCTCTGAACCTTCTCGTTCAGATTTACATCATAATATATATTAACCGCAGATTATCACAAATGACTTACTTTCTGGCATCAACAACACCAGAAGCCGTTATCTCTGATTGATGGGTTACAACAAAACAAAGGCTGCCGAAGGCAGCCAGCGTGCTTCTTTGTGCCGGGTGGATTAAAGCTGCAACAAGTTGTTTACATAAAATAAATTCACCACTACGAACTCGCTCACAGCCAACGAAGCCTTCGATCGCTCACGTTCGGTGTCGTCCCATTATCTGCTGATAGCCGCTGTGCTGACCTGTTAGACGGCAAATTACACAGCATGAAACGGTAATTAACAGGTTCAGATCTTTCGTCTTCATCGCCAAGAGGTTTCGGAGGAGGAAGAAGCTACCGTTATTAACAGCAAATATGTAGCCAGCTTGAAACACTGGTGTTCGCAGTTCGTGGGCAGATGGGATCAGTCATCCAAGAGCGATCCTTTTTCTAATCATACTGTTGCGAGAAATGATATGGATGATAGCCTGAAAGACACTAAAAATAATAAAATGAGCCTGCAAAGTTTGAGTTCATCTGTTAATGAAGCTTAGTCGACTTACGAACGGCTCAAAGTCATATTCAACTAAAATAGTTGAAAACGTTTTAATTTGAAGCAAAAGATTCAAATGTTTGCCGTTACCTATGGTGACGTAGTGAGTCGCTGATGGTACGTTACCACATCACATTGGTATGTGTGGAGCCGCGTCGCTAGCCATTACCGCTCATCAGAAGCGGCTGCCTTTCTAGGACTGAGAATCAAATATTCTATTACTACATTTTGACAAAGGTCTCTTCTTTTTCCTCTGTCCTACCTGTTACTGTGTCCCAATGGGTCGGCAGCTCCATGCTTCCTGTGCTATTCAGCTTTGGGAAATGGGGCATTGGAGTGATGACAAGGAGAGAGAATCACTTGCCAGCACTGAATCTGTCTTTGCACACTCCCGCACCTATTTAAGATAGGCCTCTTTCAACTCCACAACCAGAATGGAGGAGGGAAAACACATTAGCGAAATAGGCAGAAAGCTGAGACACAAAAGGCAAATGATTTATTATCATCGCTCTCAGCAGAAATACCTGGGCCCTCAGGTGCTTTTCTGGCTGAGTGTAGGAGGAGAGCAAGAGAGCCGGTGCTGAGAGATGTGCTGGAATGAGGAGGCGGGGAGTCGTCAGTAGGCACAGAAGATGGAGGTACCTTTCTTCGCTGGTGGGGATTTCAGGGAGAGCTGAGGGAAGGATGATAAAGCCAATGAAGGGGAGCTGGAAAGCCAAGGAGATCTCGGCTTGTTAATGATTGAGAAAGTGCACACTGTTCTCGTATCAGGATTTAACATCCCTTGCTTTGTGGTTCTTTTTTGTAAAAGACGCTTGCAGAAGGAGCCGCCACTCTAATTGAACGTATGAAGCAACGGCACCGGCTCCACAGCACACACTCCTCCCAATGTGACAGCGCCAACAACTGTGGGAACAAACTGTGCTCATCAACAACTCCTGCATCCTTATAGAGTAGCAACAAACATTTAGATCTTTTGCTAAATTAAAAACATTTTTCAATATTTTGAATAAGACAGATATGACTTTGAATTGTTCATTAAGTCGGCTAAAGCTCGGTCTTATCTTAGTGGGCAAAACTGTAGGCTTCCATTTGTGTTTTTAGTGTCTTCAGGCTATTCATCCATATCATTTCTCACGCAACAATTGATTAGAAAAAAAGGATCCTTTCTTGGATGACCTGATCCCCGTCTGCCCTGAACCACGAACCTGCTAGTGACACAAAGCTGAAAGCTACATGTTTCTGTTATGCTTGAGTAACGCTTCTTTTCACCTCCTCAAGCCTCTTGAAGATGAAGATGGTTGAAGATCCCTGAACTTTGATTAGTACCGATCGCTATGGTAACGGTGTAATTTGTACCATCCTAACAGGTCAAGCACAGCTGACAGGAGGCTCAGTAAGATGTCGGTTTAATCAGCCGGATGAATTGAAAACACCAGTGTGGTTGATCAGAGGCTTCATTTAACTGTGACGAGGAGAATGAGACCATGAAATGGTGAATTTAACTTTTATCGTAAACAACGTTTTTTAAGCTTTGTGAAATCCACCCGAGCTTTAAAAAGCACACTGAGTACCTTCAGCAACCTTTGTTTTGTTCTAACCCATCCAATCAGAGTGCTGGCTTCTGTGGTGTTGTTGATGCCAAGTAAGTCATTTGTGATGTCTGCAGTTGTCTCTGTGTATTTTCTCAATGTAAATCCTAGACAGGGAAAGGTTCAAACCGAAGAAATACGACTTTAATTGCTTACAATTTGCTGTCGTCTCATGCAGTAATACGCTTCAGGATGTCCCCTCCTTATGTGCAATGCCTTTGCTTTTTCATAAGCTCCCACATTCAGTCTTCAAGTTCTGCTTCACTTCTCAAAACGTCATTGGCAACCTGAAGGAAAAGCAAATATGGAACTACTTCTTAAAAATAATTTTCCACCTCACGAAAAGGACCACACACACACACACACACACACACACACACACACACGCGCGCGCGCTCACGCAAACACAAATCAATGCGTGCACGTTGAGTGCGTGTCTCTCCTCTCTCTGGCTCTGGCACTCCTTCCCTAACACACACAGTCCTGCTTTCCTTCGAAGCCACATCCTGAATCTCCTTCCTCAGGGGAGAAGATTTACACTGTGGTCGTCCTTCAGGTACACCAGAAGTTTCTGCCCCTACAAACCCCAAATGTTCTGGCGTCTTACAGCAAAGTGGGTTGAGTGGAATGAAAGGAAAGACGGGAGGTGTAAAATCATATTGGTAGCAGAAATTTCAAAATTGCAATAACTGAGCAGAACAAACCTACTGTGAGTGCAAGGTTGAATGAATGAAGATCCTAATTGGCTCTTCCAATAATCTCACATAACAGATTAGACTCCCTAATTTGAACCCACACAGATGTCAGCGCCGGTTCTGAGACGCCACGCCTCTCTCCTCCGTTTGCACACGTTGTGAGAGACTTTTTTAGAAAATATAACACCACAGAACATCCAATCTGTGCTTCTCAGATGCTTTCAGGTATCCCGTCAGGAGTGGGATTTTGCCCAGGCAACTAAAATCAGATCCAAAAGTGACTTGTAATAAGTATATTCTTTAAGGGTACCTGATGAATAGTATTTCCCCAAAACATAAAGCTAAATCAATTCTTAACTCAATGTCTTTCGCCAAGAGTTTACTACCACATGAAAATGAAATGAAACAGACCAAACAAGTATGCTAAATAACCCAAACCAGCACACAATGGAGGTCCTAAATGACAGTCCATCCTTTGTGATTTAAGGGACCTGCTGAAGCTCAGCAATGGGGCAAAGCGAAGGGACCCCTAAGGGTCGTAAGGCCTCTGGAATACAGAAGAAATGTGAACACCTCAGCTCTTCATTCCTAATCGCGTGAAACGTCATGCTGCTGTTTTGGCCAGAACATTTTTGGAACAGAAATTGCTTTCGTCTGTGATTTGCTAGCGATGTTGCTACAATGCAAAATAAAGGGATACAGATCTTTTGTGCCGGCAGCAACATGTCTGACAGTGTCTGAGCTTTGCAAGGCATTGCAACAAGGGACTGAGGACTAAAAGGACTGTGAAATGGGTCATAGTTTTAAAAAGTATTGTTCCCTCCCTGAGCAAGACACCTAACCCCCAATTGCTGCCCGGGCAAAAATGTACAAATGTTACAAATGTCGCTTTGGATAAAAGCGTCAGCTAAATGACCTGTAATGTAATGATCAGAGAATGCCTTCACCGAGAAAATAATACCATATTCCAAGGGCAGTAATTTAAACACTGCAATGTGCAGATTTTGTAAAATGCCCATTATATTGAGTTTATGCCAACAGTGATATAGATTTACCAATCTGACAGCCTTTGCAGACGGCTAGCAATAAACAGCACCCACCTATCACAAGGGCCCCCAATCTACAATAAATGATGCTTTAGCTTCCTGTGGCCATCATAGTGTCAGCTAACACATCATCGGCATTCCTGAAGGTTTGCCCAGTGCAAAGGTCTATTTACACAGCCATAATAACACAATTGTTTAAAAGGGCTGTTTGAAAGACCAAATGAAACAGGAGAAGAATGGAATCCAGCCTTGCCTTCGGAGAGGAAGGAATTGCCCGCCTCGCCTTGTTTACCATACTCAAGCAAAATAAATCATATTGCTGACAAATGTACATTTATTTCCAATCCACGAGCATATAATGTCTGTGTGGTTTATTGTCGCATGGAATTCTGTCAGATGCAATTATGTACAGCAAACCTTCTTAGAAATAAACAATTCACAATACAGGCAGCAATACACAGGGTTAAATTACTGCGTTTAATGTTGTTTACTTTGTGGGTGTGTGTGTACTGTATGTGACAATTATATGTCTGAGATTAGGAGATTAGGGACATTTCATTGACCTTGGCTATAAAACATGGTCTGACCCACCAGATAACAATTTGTTCCATGTGCAATATCGAAGACCATCAGTGGATTGTATTAAAATAAGAGCACAGAAAACCCTGTTGCAGCGTATTTCACTTTTGATCACACAACTCCCCATGGTGGTATTTTGCAGGTCTGTTTTTGTCTCTTTGCTGCTCGTACTTTAACACAAACTGAGTTAAGGGTTCGGGTTATAAACTCAATCTGCAGTTTATAGACAACAGTCGCTCGAGAGTGAAAGCAGACTACTTGTTAACTATAAAAAAATGATATTTATTACAATCATTAAAGGCTGTATTCAACATTCCGATCACTTTGGATTGATTTTGATTTCAGATGGTAGATTTATAAGTTCAATGAATGTTCTTTCATTGGATTACCCTGAACTACTGAAATAAAGGTCCCTCCAAATTTCAATCCTTATACTTCTTGCCATTTCTCAACATCTCCCCATGAGTTTGAATGATCGCAGATTGTCTTACAATCAGTCATTTAAAAAAACACAATATGCGCCAAGTAAAAGCCATGTTATTGTCCATCTGTGGTGAAAGCGCTGGCTTCCAACGAAACGAGGCTCCCGAGGCCAGATGTTGCTGGCCATCATATCCGTCATAGATCTGCCCGGTCCCTGGATGGTGGAAAAGTGTCCAGAGCTGGAGTGAAAGGGGAAGCTTCCTGAGGTCAGGGGAGTATAATGCACTAGCTGGCTCTCAAATAAAACTGGTTTGTTTTAAAAGGAGGTTGAGGTTTTGGGGTTTCAGCCCATCACCCCCACACCACCTCCACTCCTCTCCGTCGGCTACAATGGAAGCCTTATGGTGTGTGCATTTTGACCTTTTTTGATTTTAACACAAGGTGGTGCTTGGCAGAAAACCTGTTTCATTGTGACGAGTTCTGCTTTGGCCCACCTAAATGTCGGCAGTTTATAAATTCACTGGAGAGTGTGTATGTGTTCATAGTGCCAAGTTTTTTGACATTAAGAATTTTACCCAGAATGTAAAAAATATTGCATGCTAAGATGGAAAATGTACTAACAGCCCTAACAAAGGTTTAACTCCAGGGTCATGGGGGGCCACTTCAGGTTTTACAAAAATGGTTCATTTGATTTTAAAGACGAAAACAAAGTTTCAACATCCACTTAGACAAAATCCGACAGGGAAGTCCCTTTGAGTTTTCATAAAGAGAATGAAGTCATCTCAATTTAAAAGGTCATCCATGACAAACAAAATGTTTTTATTTTTCCAAGCTCTATATTAAAGACCGTGGCTGGCAAAGACGCTACGTGGACAAAGTGGTAAGTTGCTCTCAATTCCCATCAAGTGTGAATGCACTGTGTTAACCTGGAGATAGCACACATCCAAAATAGTCAAAGCCCATCGGGTGTAATGGTCAGTAATGGCCGGCGGTTTGGCGCGACCTGCTACTTCCTGTCCACACACATTCTGTACAACAAAGACTTCCTCAACAGATTAGAAACCACCACTCTCACCAGAGTTCCTCTCTCTCTCTCTCTCTCTCTCTCTCTCTCTCTCTCCACTGCCTCCCTCATTTGTACTTTCGTTCATTCTTGCTTTCTTACAGTTTTTCCCATTCTGTATCTCGCTCCTTCCGTCTACGCACTGACCGACCCAGGCCAACCCGGGTCTTTATATTTCAGGCTTTGAGGCTGCATCTGAAACAAAAGCTAAATTATGGGTCTGGTTTGGCTTGAAGGGAGCTCAGTGTCCCCGGCATGCGGTTTTCTTCGGCCAGACCAGAGAGAGGTGAGGTGGGGAGAAGTATTTGTGTGAATCTGGCTGTGTATTTGAAGAACACCCTAACCACAGCTAATTTGAATGTGTCATTAACAGGGGGTGGGGATCTAAACTTGGACTGACCAGTGACGGAGTGAAATTCCCATACTACTGAAGACACCACTTGTTTTTCCTCTTTTGAGGTTGTTTGGGGAGCATAGGGGCCGTAGCCTCAAGAGTAAGCACAGCACTCATCACCTCATAAATCTCCTCAATTCATCATCACTTGGTTTGCTTGAAGCTTCATGACTTCTATCACTTTTTGCTTTTTAGTGTGAAAGAGTGCATTTACAATATTCTGTCCACATTCAATCAAATAATACATTTTTTGAAAAGAAGATTATTGCAGGTGTTGGAGTGATGTATTTGTTTTAGGACAAATCAAAGTCCTCAGTCACACCTCCATATTTCGAATTGTGTGGCATCGTGTCCAATTGTTGGAATAGCGGAACACAGATGTAACAATGAAGCCGATATAACTGGAGGATAAAGTATTTTGAGACCTTACGCAGATGCATCACCCTAAAGTAAAACAATCTGTGAAGAAAGCTTACAATTTCTTCCTGTGTCTCTTAGACTTTCCAACAGTGAGCCTGCATCGTACTGTGTGGTCTTGCACCCTATTTAGACCTCGTGGGTGACCACTGTACAATTAGGTACGCCATGTTTCACAGCAGCAGCAGAAAGTGGAATTCCTGTCAATGGAGCGAACCTTCTCATGTTTACAGCTCACACTTTCTTCCTGCCATTCATGGCACTGCACCAAACCTGGCTTATGGTTGATTGTTTCAGGCAGTATGAATAACACAATTATAAAACCCCACAAGACACTTTGTGTTTATGTAACTGCAGATCCTTCAAAGGGAAGGACTTACTACATGCAAGTATGAAAGTTGATGCCCCAGACGGCAATTTCGGAGCTAACGGAGATATGTTTCTTGGCTTAAAGGTGTTTGACGCAGCTAATTTAAGCATGACACAGACAGAAATATGTCAGCTCCTTGTTGTCCCTAATAGAAAAGTCACTTAGATGTTATATATGTATAATCACTGTTGGGGATTACACCGTAGAAATGAATGTTCTCGAGTACTCAGATGACTCTATTGTTGTAGCAACTAACACACGCGTGCCTCCCCACAGGTTTTGAATAAGATTAACAACGGTGCAGCTGTTTAACTGCTGGAAGAACTGAATTAATGTTCGACCTTCAGTGCGTTAATAAAATTATCATGGCGCGTAACATGGAGGGAACAATGGCGTTGATACAATGTGTTATAGATGCCATGAGCACAGTAAGACTCAGTAATATGGGTTTGTTTTGATTATCTGTCATGATACTTTATCATTTCATCTATAAAAAAATGTCAAATCGCACGATTTTTTTGTTATTGTGTTTGTATCGATGAAACTCCTGGTAGCATAATAGTTAATGTGCCTGAGTTCCAAAGGAGTTTTAAACATTTTATATTTAAAAGTTTAACTTTTCGTTGCATATAAACTACATAAATAACATGTAGTATATATATATATATATATATATATATATATATATATATATATATATATATATATAGTCTTCCGGGGAGGATTTGAGAGGACAGTGTTAGTGCCATAACAAAGTCTTGAAGTCTTCTGGTTTTCACTTTAGTGGAGGAGTCAAGTTTTTAGATGTCAGTGACAGCTGATAGAACACAGCTAAGGAGATCCCTAAAGAAAGACTCAAAGGGAAAAGAGAACAACAACGGCAGAATGAGAGGAATCCCATTCTTCTGATCGTCTGAGCCAAAATGATGCCATGCTTCATTCATTATGGTGGAAAGGAGAGTTCAAGCATTGAAGTGAAGAGGAAGGTCGTATACCCATGAATGTCTTGAGAACCCCCAGCAAAAAGCCGCAGCTCTGAAGTCACATGTTATAATCATTACAGTGTAAGACCCTTTTTTACCACTGCAAATGAGAAACGTATCCATGCTGCCGCTCGCCGAGTGGTGTTGGTGGAGGACAGACCCTCGCGGGAATAACTATGGCTTCATCACCCTGCAGCCCGAATGTGCCTCCTCCCGATCAAGCCCCAGAGGGCTCTATTGCAGCTCAGCAAAGACCAACCCAAGAATCCACATTTGTTGAAATGGGTTCTCGCTCTCCTCTTCAATCACCATATACCACACACACAGTCCATTTCAAAACACCGCCGACCTCCATAAATTGCAGAAACCATTGACTGATTGGCAATGAGTAGCTTTTTAAATAAAGCGCTCTCTTAAATCTAGACTTCTGCTCAACCAGCCATTCAAAAGTGGGAATCTTGACTCATGAAATCATGATATATTTTACAGCCGATTCTTCCTTTAGTCCTTGACCCAATATCAGCAAGAAATCTTAAGTGTCGAGTCTAAAACATATCTGCAGCCTTTCCTCTTAACAAATGGTTGGATTCCTGGCAGGTCTGTCCAAGGGGTGACCAGCAGTCACAGTCGGTCCCACTCACTTCCTAAACCTGATGTCGGGCCGACTGGGCAGCGGGCAGAGTGCGCTCTGGGTTAAGTGCTGTGTGTGGTCCGTGGAGTGTTGTCCAAAAGACAGTCAAAGCCAAATCCACACTGTACGTAAAGTTTTTATCACATTTCTCAAAATTGGTAAATGATATTCCAATGAATACAAAAAAACATCTGTTATTTATGAATGTAGTATAAATATTCCCATTGCATTGTGCACGTTTTAGTGTCAAGATACTGTTTTTATTACGCTATAAAGAACAACTTGGTGTCACCACAAGAGAAAAATCCCCAAAAGTCATTCATACACTTTCTGCTTTACCCCTGATAGATTCACATTACATTACAGGTCATTTAGCTGACGCTTTTATCCAAAGCGACTTACACTGCATTTTTTTTAACCCATGGTTTTTAAAATTTTGCCCGGGGAGCAATTAGGAGTTAAGTGTCTTGCTCAGGGACACTTCGACACAGGAGGTGGAGCTCCCAGCGGTTCCCAGTGCACCCTCTCTACTCCATGCGCCACCGTCGCCCCTACGTTGTAAAGTAACTCACAAAGATTCCTCTAACATTACAATGATTATTAACTCAGGAACTGGTATGGTAAGACAGAACAATGGGGCAGACCATTATGATGACATTTTCCGGGCAGAAGTACTTGTCCCCCTAGTCATGTCTCAGAGGACATGGTCAAAGGCATGCGTCTCCTCTGCGTTCCCCGACACACAGCGGGTCTGCTCCTAATTGTGGCCAGGAGAACACAGGCAAGACTCATTCTATTCTTCATTCCGTCCCACAGGCACACCAGAAAACAGCTAGTAGTTTCTTCAAGCTTCTTTTTCCACGGGAGACAGCCGCAAGCCCCAAAAAAGCAAAGTGGAATGTCATCACGCAGGAATCCAAGAAATACCAGAAAGTCTGAGTTTTATTACAAAAAATCATCTGTGAGCACAAACAAATGTGGAGCACAAACACGGCTTTCAATTGAGAAGGCAGATGGTCCCGTTGCAACTGTGGAAAAAACGAAGTGTCCGCGGAGACCACGACCTTCCGTTTGTGCCGCTCCGACTGGGAGACGGGGTCTGGGATTGGAAGCCACGAGACTCAACAGAAATCCCCATAGTTGCCTGGACGAGACAGACGGACGGACACATTAACAGGAACGAGTTGGATTGGGTTTCCGGTGGGGGGGGGGTTGTTTATCCACGTCCTCGTCAATGTTGTGTTTGTCTCCTGACGTTAGCTTTGGGAAACAAGCCCCTTCCATGCCGGGGCAGTTGGTTAAAACACAACATTGACACTGACATAAACAAAGCAGAGATTCTCGGAGTGGTCCAAGTGTTCGTGGAGTAGAAGCTCATTTCTTGGTAGTCGCCTTTAATGGACAAATTCCACTGGTCAAAACGCTGTTGGCGATTGGAATAACATCTATGACAATATTTTCTGTTGGCTGGGATTATAGTGAAGTCTTCCGAGGAACCCAATCTACCATAAAGATGCCTACCCTCCCAGACTGATCATAGTAACTGGATCCTCTGTTTAATAGTTTGCTCTATAGCACGGGACTGACTGACTGAGTGGTTTCCATTCCGCTGGGCTGCAACCGATTGCCCCAGTGACCACAACAAAGGGTAAAAAAAGGAAGGCCTGTGAGTGGATGGAGAATAACTCGGGGCTCAGTATGGATTGGAGAACCCTGAGATCAATGACTCAATGGCTTTCAGAGTCTCCTCTGGCTTAACTTCATTCTAACCCTGAACTTATCTGCATCTCCCCAGTCCTCGCCGCACAGCAAGTCAAGGCTGTACGATACACGGGTTGTTTAACTTTATCACACACACAGGATATGGTGTCTGAATACCAGACTGGTTTCTCTGAACTCTACTCTAATAGATCGGGATCAAGAGGGCTTGATCTATTTAATTCACCCAGACATGAGAGGAAACAGAGCAAGACAGCAGCACAGTGGTCTACCAACAACATTCTCCATGTGTCCATTTAGCAGGGCATTTTGCTCTGTGTTGTGTACTGTATGCGTGTGTTCACAGGGCTGACTGCTGTGTCAACAGACGTGTGTTGTAAAGGAATACGGTGAAGTGGCATTGCGTTCACACAGATCTGCTCTTCTGGCATCTATACCGCCGTGGGTAACCATTAACCAAACCTACTTTGTGTGCATGACCAAGTACCAAGAAAAGGAACATTTTGATGGATCTCTCCAACACTCTGAAGTTACAAAAGACAGAAAAGACCCTGTTGGAGAAACAAAATGTGGTATGTTAATTGTCATTGATGATTCTAAGATAGATTTAGTCACACAGAAAAAAAACTCTGAATAATATCACAGAGGACCTTTGTCTCTCTGTGGTTAAATTAAATCCATGGTCATGCGCACAGTCCAATGGAGCACCGAACGGGCAAAGATACATAGATGTTCAGCCTGATCTCCAAAACCTGTTCGTAAAAATGTACACGAAAATCTGGAACATACAAATTCGTAACAATACAGAGGAACTGGCGGCGGTTAACCACGCCCCTTGAGTGAACAACATGGCGGACCATGTCGGATTCTTGAGTGAACGTCTCTCCGCCATGTTGGATTTTTTGAGGGGGTAGGGTTAGTTCTTACTATTCTTACAAGTTAACATTGATTTCTCGTTAAAAATGCAATCATAACACGTTTATTTTACACGGTTAGACTTCAGGAAGTGTGTTTACGGGGCGCAGGTCCCCGTTCACTTTGAATAGGGTGACGTCATCAGTTGCAGTCCGTATTTATTTAGTATGTATCACTACGAATTTGTATGTTCAAGATTTTCGTATACATTTTTACGAACAGGTTTGGGAGATCAGGCTGAGATGTTAATGGGGAAGCAAGCCGACGCCGTCACCAAATTAAAACTGTGCCTTTTGACGCCCTTAGCCCTTCTCTACACAATGATGCTTTCAAACAATTGTATACTTAATTGTTTGAATGTCTTTTCGTAAAATTGGAGTGTACACAGAGACAGTGGCTTAGGAACAATGACATGCAGATGTGCTCTGAAAGGTCGAGCTGTGCCATTAAAAACCCATAAATAGTATTTCTTTTTGAAAAAGGGCTTTATTCTCATCGAGCTCAGACAAAACCAATTAGAGCTTTTACAGTGTCTTACAGCTGTGGATTTATTCTTCACTTCCTTTGTCACTGAGGCTCCTTTTGTATTTTTCACACATTGGTGTTGGGATTGTGGCAATTCAAAAGCCTGTTTTTTCCTTAGATTTTATATGTGTAGCGTTGCCAAAGATGTCTCTCTCAGTTTATAGGAACTTAGTAGTCAAAGGTTGGTTTATTGCACATTCTGACGAGTGATTAGGTGATGAATTACTCTCGGTGATTCCTACCACTGTAAGTGATGATTCTGAGTGTCAAGGGGCAAATGCGATGTAACTTCCCCGCGATTACGTACTCGTCGCCTCAGATGCATGTGGCACATAATAGTTTTACTTGGATCGAAAAGGCCCAAATCCACTGACAACTCCCTGTTGCGTCTCCAGAAGAAATCTCTTTTTCTCCCGGTCAATAGTCCGAGACCCAAAGACATACGACACGGTGCAAGTTGTCCACCGAGGGGGTGACAGTTGGGTGTGTGTAGTCCTCCACAGACAAAACACCGCTTTGGCAGACACAGCAAACTCCCGGCTCATATTCACGTACAATCATATTCACGCTCCAACATTTGAGGTCTGAAGGCCGATGATGTCAGTGGAGCCTCACTGCTGGACCAGTATTTCCAAAGGTCAAACAGCTATGACGTCGGCTCAAGACGGGGCCAGAACCCCCTTACAAGTATTCAATTTGTTCTCAAACCCAAATAGCCAAACTGGAAAGTACCATATGAGCCGAATCGTGGCAATACTGGGAATTTACTTCAATACTTTCGACCTTGATCTTTTTTTGTGAAAGAATTCCAGACAAGCTCCTAAAAAACCTCTTTTAAAGTGAAGAGATATTTAAATCTCACAGCTAGTATCTTGTGGGGTAGCAATAGTTTCCACATTAAACAATACACTTTTCATCATAACTAAGAACACATTCGTTTTTAATCTTTCAACAGGCACTGAGTTCACCAAATATGAAACAAATAAATACCAGGTTAAAATCACCCATTTCCTTGTAGAAAAGATGACTTTAGAGTCTACGGTCAAATACTTCTTTGGGAAGGCATCACATTGTGTTTATGTGTGGTTGGATTTGTTTCCTTTCCTTCCCAATGATCTGCATCCACTTTGGCACCGTGGACGTCACAGCGGCTCTGAGCTGCTTGTAACAACAGAGAGACTGCAAGCTGAATTTTCATGAGTGCAGTCCGGGTCTATATTCCCAAATGTGATTGATCCACTGTGGACTCTGGCAGCAGGGAGAGGTTCAGTAGTGGTAGTGAAGGGTTACGTTTAAAATCTGTAAGTTATGGAGGGACACACTTGCGTGCTTTGTTTTTTTCTTTGGGTCAAGGTGGAGCCCCCGGATAATTGGTGGACTGTCTGTCAACCTAAACCTCAAAAGATGTAATTGATTTAAGAGTCACATATCCCAAAGGCTGTGTAGAACTTCTCATGAAATACTGAGCTGTGGAGGCGATCATTTGTGATCCTATTTTGGGTGAGTTGCCCAGTTGACTTTTTTGTAACATTCACATCAGATTCCCACATAGTTATTTTGTACAATCTAACACTTTTTCAGGCTTAAGGTTGAATCATAGGATTTTAATGCTGCAGTATTTAGACTCCAGTGGAAGATATTCAGAAAAATGATGGGCATAAACTTCTGGATAGAAGGCGAGCTATTGACGGGAGAATTCTTTTTTACATCGGTTGGGTTTGCTGTTTCTGCTCCTTTAATGTAAGGAGGTCACAGTTATCCAGGGAAAAGCATTTTTAAAGCTCCCTGGCTGTGCAGTGTTGCGTGGTTTGTGTCTGCCATCTATTGGACTTCCACGAAACACCACTTCACAAATCCCTTTAAAGCACAGAAGGACAAAAAGTGTCCACTTAGGTCACTTTTTTTTAAATAAGTGCTCATCATTGGATTAAATAAAAGGCCATTTTTACAGTTTGATGAGATTTCTAGCATTACATATAACACATGAGCCGTGTTTGCAATAAATGGGCATCTAAACAAAACCTTCACCTTGCATTTCATTGATGTAAATAAACATATTATCTTTGTGCACATGAAAGATTAGAATCTCAGTGAGACAGAAGCAAAACCACTCCAAGTTGGTAGTGCCCATCCAGAAGAAACATTTTTTGTGTTTATGGTAATGAGTGGCAGTGGTTTGTAGAATAGAGGAAAAAAATAAATACCCCCAAATTTATTAAAAGAACTCACTTATATCCTATAACATGTGTTGCGGTGGGAGCCGGTGAAGTACGCCAGGAAAAAGAGGGAGTGGGTGAGTGCAGTCGGCCGAGCACGTGCCTCCCGAGGTCCTCTGGTCTCTGTCTGGGATCAGTCCACCTCACCAACCCCTGGGCCAGACACCCATCGGCCCCGTACCCATGTCTCCTCAGGGCCAGACACCGCCGTGACCACTTGTATTGAGAGGCCCGACCACTATTGTGCCACAGCAAAGTACACAAACAAACAGTGCACACACACACACACACACACACACACTCACACACACACAGGTCCGCTCCCTGCCATTACGTAGACCCGTCAAGCCCACTGGGCTTAGTCATACCGCCGGCTTCCAGCGCGAGCGGCTCCCTCCTGGCTTTGGATGGAGGATCTGGCTGAGGAGGTTTGTCCCCACACATGTGCGTGGTTTGGTAACGCTGCCCAAGCTTTGCTTACTGTCCAGATTCAAAAGCCCGCCTGGCTTTCCTAGGTGATGTCCTCCCACGCAGACCATTTATTAAGTTACGTGTGCACAAGCTCTCCCCAGAAATTCTACATGTGATTTCTCAACTTTCAAAATAAACACTATTTTCCAGATATTCTCCAAACCCCGCCATTAGGAGTATAATCTTTAATAACACATGGTCACAGTCTTATATTTGAAGAAATACGAAAACACGTTTTTGATGTAAGTGTGATTTAACACACACACACGCAGCGTTGCCTCCTTCTTTTCATGTCGACCACAAGGCTGACCTGCTGGCCTCTATTTCCTCTGAAGAGGATATCCCCGTTCAGCAGAGCCTTCAAATCCATCACGGCAGACGACTTAGGGCCCTGATGTATGCGTCTCCTCCACTATTGTCTTTGAAGCGTTGAGAGGCTTCGGCGGTGCCCGGACACAGTGGTGATTACAGGCCGTCACTGACATGCGCTCTGATGTCCCCTCATGTTTGATGGGGAGAGGAGTTCTGGTTCACTGATCAATGTAATTAAGTACGCGGTTGCATGGTGTCCATGCCCATGTCTACAACTACTGCTGCCTTCTTGTTCTCTTCCCTCGGTTACTTTAGCAAAAAATCCTAAACCGCCTGGCTGCCAGAAAGTCAAACCATCAGCCGTTGTGTCAAACGGAGTATCTGGAGTAAAAGCTTATGTAGCCTGCAAGTAACTTAACTGGGGGCATTCTGAGGACAAGCTGTCAATTTCGTATCTTAACTGCAACTCAGATATCATTGGGTGCAAAGTAAACGCAACGTTCTAAATGTCACTATGGAAACTGAGGTTCCACAAACCACGATGAATAAATGGAAACTGGTTACGATAGTTGTATTTGCACGTATGTGTTGGTCAGCTAATATTGACATGTCCGAATTGTCATAATCCAGCTTCCTGTCATTGTGTTATGATTTACTTAAGGGTATTGCAAAGGGTACGTTTGGGTTCAGCAAGTCAAAAAGTACTGAATTATGAAAACACAACTTTCATTTTTTGTGTTTGGTTACGATGTAGGCTACATTAAATGTGAACTTGTTCATTATTCCCCATACAACAGCCACTCTGCAGATTATTATGGAATGAGCAATTCATTGAAACTGAAACACTGTCAATCGTCATAGAATTTGGGAATTTCTTGCCAGTACAAGTAATTATATGATTAATCCCAGCCGTTTTATTGGCCTGTGCTCCAAAAAGGGCATATGATAATAAAAAGCGTAATAACTACTTTGTCTATCTGGACATTTTTTTCTGTCAAGATAAAGGGGAAGCTCTGTGAGTGCTCTGATGTGTAAAAACAGTTATATGTTACTGAGGAGAAAATTAATTAAAAATAACACACCTTTTGAGAATGTCCTGAAAAAAAAATCCCCAACAGCTCTATAAGCCCTATAAAACATGGAGTTACAGGCTTAAAAGCATGTCTACGTGATAGCCCAGAGTGTTTACAGTGAGAGACAAAGTTTTACTTTGATAGGGTAGATGAAGATAAACTACTCTGGGAGAAGCTTTGGAGGGCAGAGAAACGGCAGGAGGGAAAATGTGGATTTCCGGAGGTCCGGCTCTGGTTGGCCGATCTGCCTCTTTCCTCCACTTTTTCAAATCGCCAAATGACGCTCTAAAGAACCCAAAGGAGACGGGAAGAAATCGGACGCAGTGAAGACCTGAATAGTCTGAAGGGCAAAACTTGAATACAATAAATAAAGACTTTAACTAAAATAGTGTTTATTTCATAGTAAAAATACCTCATCCTATGCATACAATAATTGAGAAAAAGTGAATGCATAAAAAACAAAGGCTGATGTGCAGAAAAGAATATTGTGAATTTGAATCATTGTGTCCTTTAATGTCCTTTCTAAATGCATGCACTTTCAAGTTTGAAAAAGAGCTTGTGGATGTCTTTCTCCATATTTAGCTCTATTTTGCCATTTGCGATGCAGAAGTGTACAGACTGAGCTTGGCAACAGAACAAAGTGTAGAAGCAGAGAGTAGCCTTTCCTCTCAGACAGACCATCAAAACCGTAACACTGACCTATGCATTGATTTAACCAAACCGATGTGTACAGTGTCAGCAATGGATGTGTTAACACAACGTGGTATGATGGTTGACATCTACCTCTCAGAACCAGAACTCTGACACAAAGACATGTACGTTGATGATGTTCTGGCCGGAGTCGCCTTGAGTTGTCAGGTTGCGCATGGACAATTTCAGTACTGCAGCAAGTGGACCAATCACAGACTTCACCTGGCGAACAACACCTGGAGGAAACAGTAGAAGAAGAACTGCATCAGTGACAGTAAAGACCACAAATATGTAGACATTTATTTATTGATTTGTCATTTCTTCAGAAACACACTGGTTTAACAACAGTGGAGACTTGGATTTGTAATGTTTTTATTTTTCTATTAGGTTCATAGGGTCCCCCTAAAACATACTGTATACTTATTGAGGATGGGGTCCCATAGGGGTGTTAACAAGCCAAACAAAGGCCGGCCCATGACCATCTGGATTGCTTTCCTCTTCTCCCACCTTCCACCCTCTCCATGGACGAGAGACGTCCTCTATCGTGGTGAAACAGATGGGAGCATCGAGCTACTGCAACAGAGCATTACTGAAGGCCCATATAAGTCATCGGGCGCGCTTTCTAAGTGAAGATGCAATTACACAGGGAAAGAACTCCCAGTGTTTATGTAGGCTGTCTGCAGGCCTTTTCCCCGCCGAGGGATTTCAGCTCTGGGCTATTTGAACAACAGCCATCGCCAGAGTGCAGTCTGGCAGCACAATCGCCACACACTGTCCTCCTATTGCGCCTTCGACCACCCTTCATCCTCTGTCTTTGTCCCACTTCCTCTCTCATTCATTCAGGAGGGAGTCAGTAACGCTTTAAGTATGATGACTCATTGGTTTTAACTCAACATGCATCAACTGTAATAAAGCAGTAAAACCCATTTGGTTGTTGTTCGCCACGGGACAGATAATGATCCATTTTGAGCCATCCGCTGCATCCTTTGGGACCCTGGCATTGCATGATGGCAGTTCCCCCCCACACCCACCCACTCATTCTCCTCCTTCTCTTCCTCCCCTCTCTTCTCTTCCTAAGGGGGGCTGGTGTTTGTGGCACCATCACTGTGGCCCACCAGGGTAAATGAGTCCCATGTGTTTAATGGAGGGGAGCAGTCGCAGTCACGCGATACAGCCATGGAGGCATTCTTCCAGGAATCCATCTTTAACTCTGGAAGAGGCAAGCTATGGAAGGTCTCTCTCTCTCTCTTTGCTCTCTCGTCCCCCTCCAACCCACATCTGCAGGCACACATCAGATTCCAATGAGATTCCAGCGATACTCACGTTGAGGAGTGCGGAATGGGGCCCACGTCCACGTCAGGGTTGCCCCCTTGTTTTGTGTTTTGGGACTGTTGCGTATTGACACTATGAGGGGAGCGGGACGGAGATTCAATTGTTTCCAAAGCCTCACTGGCACCAGATAGAGCAAATCTTTGCTTTGACCTAACAGCAGCCACAACATTTAGAGAACAACTGGCGTAAAAAAAGACATTGAATGAAATGATTTTGAGCATTTTTCAACCCTTCGACCGAAGCAAAAGTGAACTGGGAAATTCCTGTTTTGTCTTAATTCGGTTCAGAAGCTTCAGTGATGGGTTGAGGGAGCACACAACGCTGATGGGCCACCGCAAAGACCTATGGGATTCACTCCACATTAGCGTGTGTAGCCGAAATCTAATGAGGGCTTAACACTTTATATTCAACGTCAACTGCAGCTTTCCTCTGAAAATCATAAAAAGTCCTATAAAGACAACAATCTTACCGCATGCATAAATAACAGAAACATATCGTGTCTGAACTGAAAACAAATTAGTGCAATATGTGTAGTGTGTTTGTTTGTGGTCTAATTAGCAAATGCATTGGCCTCATTTGTGAAATTCTGGTAGAAAGTCTAATAGCTCCTCCAAATCCGCAAACTCCCCGTGAAACAAAAAGCTCCCACTTTAAAATGATGCAAACAAAGGAATGTATGGTAACATCAGTTATCACGGCCCCTGTGAGGATTTGTGGAAACACTTGAATCGTCGAAAGACTTTTGCGCAGCCTTGAGTGTGAGAAAAAGAGCTTGAAACTGAAGCCAGTGCGTGTGACCATGATGGCTCTTTGTTTCCTTAAGCTTCCCATCAAGAGCACAGTGGTATCATCAGTGAGGGGAAAGCATCAGCTAACAGCTGGGCCTCAACATACTCACAGTGAACCCCAAGTGAAACCACAACTGCATACTCATCTTCAACGTTTCACCCGGCCTATCAGGCAAAAAGCCTTTCATTGGCTCCCATACCACCTGACATTCTCATAAATAAACAAGGAGAGGTTTTTAAAGCCTTACAGCTGACAATCTGTCCTGTGACTGGACTGCAAGGTCATGTGATCTGCGGCCTGAAGTTCCCGAGCAGCAGATCCACTTGTAGCGCCAGAGAGGTTTGTGGTATCTCTCCATCTTACTGAGGTATCTGCCACAAGGGTGCGAAGGTGATTTGAACTGCGACCATCAAACCAACAGCTAAACAATCTCTCCCCTCTCCAAAAACATTCTGCCATACCATAAAGTAGCCCCCAAAGAAAAACGATAGCCTTGAAATAAATACATAATAGTAGGAGAGAAAGTGCCACAAAACAAAGTCAAGCAAATGCCCGGAGGCATTTGTCATCCTTCACGGCCGTGAGCGCTGCAACATTGAAGGGTTACATGTAAACAGTACCATTTTGGGGTTTTCTGGTTTCTACAACTCAGCGAGGAAGTGTATGAAAAAGTCCAAAATGAACGGGTTTAACACACAGAGACAAATGAAAAATATGCATTGGCCTCACCACAATATCGTATAATGACACACTGGTTGTGGCGCTACGCATGCTCACTGCAGTGAAGCCATTGGAGGGAATCCAGGTGGTGCACACAGTTCCAGTATGCAAAGAGGGAAGTGGAAGACATCCTTCAGCACCATTATGGCTGAAACTGTGATGCGGTTTTTTATCAAACCATATTGCTAAAGGTATAGCACAGCGCTGCGGGCATTGACACAAACATACTGGTTTCTTGTTTAATGGTTTGTTTTTTAAAAGCCAAAAACTTCTCCAAAAACTCCATAAAAGCGAGGAGACATGCCAAAAAAAGCTAACTAGCTCCCTTGTTACCCCATTAGCAGAGCAACCGATTTCATTTTGATAACCCCTCAGCATGGGAGAAATATAATCCATTCGCATCGCCTGCATAACAAGTTTTACAGACTGAGTGCAGGGGCCTCATGGGGGCCTGATCTTCTTACAGCCTGGTCACTGGTCACTGGTGTAAGGGACAGCCAGCCAGGTCAGGCTGTCCAAACACAACTGTGACCACTCCAAAGAAGAGGGGGTGGGAGCCCTGCCCACCCCAGCTCCGAAAGGCCAGCACATGTGGTTTGATATTTTAAGGTCAATTAACAGCAAGTCGTACTTACAGTTCTCTGAAATGGCCCATGGTTCGTTGTTGGACTGTGTCACAAACCGGTTAGTGACATCATTGAGAGGTAGCCACGGGGAATCGGTTGGTTCTTTTCTTGGACTTTCTGTTTTAAGCAGTTGTGAGCAGCTGAGATGACATAACATGCACTATTTTCTTTACCACAACCTTTGCACTGTACAACTAGTGACCTTTCCACGCTAAGACCCATAACTAAAGAGCAGAAAATAGACCTGACAGTGTGGACTAAATGGATGAGATGCGAAGACCTGCTTTGTTTGCATTTTATATTATGTTCTCCATCTACATTATAAATGGAGGAAAGTATATTATGATCTTGATAAACTGTCGAGGTACTTTGTTATGGATGAGAAGAGTATGCATTTTGTGACCTGAGCTATTACCCAAACAAAGTTACATTATCCTAAAATCCCAGTGCCAGACCGCGAAGAGTAATGCAGGGGAATATATTTTATAGATCATCACCCCGAGAGAGATAAGTGTATGTAGTACATTTTTGAGACAGTTTTATTGCAAGCATTATTTGCTCGAGTGCGTACATCCCCGTATATTTTTGAGCATGACTTATATGCATTGCTATCTTTCGATCGGCACACTGCTGGTGGAGGACCACCCTAAAACTGCGCTGTGTGTTTGACTGTGGAGTTGTCGAATGGAGAAAGACCCTGTTTTGATTAGCTGTACTAATGTCTTGCGGGACAGACAAGGATTCCTTATGGGCTTGGCGCGTCCTAGCGGGCCCTGCTGCTGCCACGCCATGACTCATCCAAATGAAAGCCTCTCCGACGAAGCAAGTCGTCTGCTTATCTCCACTGCTGTCCTCGACTCCTCGCCAGCACGGTCGGAAGCCAGAGCCGCGAGCTCCACTGGCTCTGAAGTAGTCATGTCTCACACAGCAGGCTCACATTCCACCCGCCTCTGAGGACGGCCGCGCAGACGACCACGGCTACCTGCACGGAGACAAACTGTCCGCATCCCCGTCCATTCATCTCCCTGGCGGCCTCTCTGGCTGCCATTCCTGGGCCAATGGTGATGCGAAATGCATTT
The DNA here is from genome assembly GCA_014132575.2 of Gasterosteus nipponicus. NCBI lineage: Eukaryota > Metazoa > Chordata > Actinopteri > Perciformes > Gasterosteidae > Gasterosteus > Gasterosteus nipponicus. Next base: position 25,966 of record BMAF01000519.1, read on the forward strand.
ATTCTCTGCTCAGGGTATAAACCGCAAAGGCACATTTCCACCTGTATTGCAAAAATGAAAGGAATTTAGCCGCCACTTCTTAAGACTCCTCCAGAGGGTGGCTATGATTTGTGAAGAGGAGGTGCTATATTATCTGTCGCTGAGCAGACATAAATATCACATAAATCAGTCAAGATTAAAAAAAAGTAACTCCCTCAATAACATAACATTTATCCCCACGGAGAAATAACCAAACAAGGGGACCACCGGAATTTTTTAAGAGGTGAGAGATTGAGCGCAGAGATAAAAGAGCCAGTGTTTTTAAAGAGAGGACTGTACACCTGCTGACTGCCAAAGTCAATCACCTCTTTCTCAATTCTCTATTCAAACAACCTGTCTCAAATAACACTGATGCATTCCTCCACTGTTTGTGTTTCCAAATATGTGTATGATGGCTCATAAATGACGTCTCTGTTGTGAGGATGAAGTGTATCACCCTGCATACCTGCAGGGATTTTGTGTGGTTGGCCGCTGCGGTGCTACTGTGGTTGTCATGGGAATCTGTTTGTGTTTGATTTGTTCTGATCATGTTTTCCAAGCACCAAGGGCCTGCTATGTTTGCACAGATGCGTGAGGCTGTCAGGGTCGTCTTCCAGATGTGACAGTGCAATGAAAGCTTGTGATGGATGACCAGGAGCTAGGAAAGAGCAGTGCAATTCGTCCAATATTTGGTGGGCTCACAGCCTCCGTCTATGTGCGTGTGTGTTCACATATGCATGTGCAACACTATATGCCTGTGTGTGCAGTCGTCTAGTTTTGAAAGAGTGGGTGAGAGAGCATAACGAAAAAGAGCGTCAGTCAATCAAACCGCTCATGAATCACTTATTTAAGTAAGTAACGGATTCTGAAGGTTCCTAATGGCCTCTTTTGTCCTTTTCAAAACACGAGAGGTGGCCAAAAACACTTGCGCACTGGTTCATTAGTGGAGCCTCAATGTCTGCTACTCTTCACATCCCACCGTGCTTTCACTACTGCAGGAGACACTGGCGATACTGGAAGCTAAGCTTCTTTAAGTGACACGTCAGCGAACCTCGTACAATGGTTGCTCAACAGTAGCGACCGTGGGCCAAAGCACCAGCAGCAAAGCCCACAAAATGAAACCAAGAGGCCCCTCATCGCGCCGTGGACGCCTCGCTTCACAACGACGCTCCACTGCACGGGGCCTCAATTTGGAAATGTGACGGGCAACTGGTGCTAAGATGCAAGAGCTGCATGCACCGAGCGTCCAATGGGTTTGCGAGAGAACCGGCTCCTCACAAACAGGCCTTTCATGTGGTCGTCGGTTGCTCTAATGCTCGGCGAGACACCGAGGCCTAAGCGTGGGGAAATGGAACAATACATTTAACCACATGAGACAAAGCGCCCGGGATTACTGCGCATATTCCCCCTCTCTCTTTCCTCTCTCGTTGAATCAGTCCCTCACTTTGTCTCCCTTACAAACACACATACATACTTGCCCTTGAAAATGAGGGCCACCATAAACAGGGAATTTATCACTAAATCCTTTATACACACACGCACATATACAGCAGAGGATATATTACAAAATAAGGCTTATCCATCCTGCAGAACCACAACATTGCGCATTCCAGCAAAAGCATACTATTATAAGATATTACAATTTAATTATAGCCGCTCTGGCAGTGAATTATGTCAATTATCGCTGGTTACAAACGTTTCCCCCTTCATGTGTGAACTGGGATACACTTGATGAGCACCTACGTCTTGTACAAGAAAGAAACACATGCATGCGCCCCCAATCCCTAAACAAATGAGTTGTGTTCTCCATCCTCTCCCTCACGTTCTGTCAAGACATGTCACGAAGAAGACGCTGTACTTACACCCCCCCCGTTGTACTCAGTTCAGCTCTCCTACATCCATGAAGCAACCTCGGGTCCCCCCCAGACTGAAGCATTGACATGGCTTCTCCCCAAACATGTTGTTGCTTTTTGCATGCTGGTAGTGGTGAAACAGGTAGTTGTAACGAACTGCTGGTCTACTGCAATCACACGTGCATGCGACTACACAAGTTAAGATTCATGCGACTCCATTACGATCCGCCTGGGATAAGCACATAACTGAATTAAATGGTGCTTTGTTTAACCACAAGTCTGTGGAAATGCATGCCAAGTATCTGGTGAGAGAGCCACTGACACCACCACCCCCCTCCACGAGGAGGATGACAGCAACGTGAACATTGCCGTGACCATACCGGATGGTGTCAGATGTACTTGATTTGTGTGCTCTTTGTCTTCTCAACGTGCACACGCGGGACTTTGATTTGGGCAAAAGAAAAAAAATCACATACATTTAATCCATTTCAAAATGGATCTCGGGTTGGAAAGAACAGCCCCTCTGTCCAAATGTCAGGGAATCAGGACTCGTTACTTTTCCGAAACCAAAACCCTTTACTTAAGTAAAATAACAAAACGGCTGTGGGCAAAATAGGGTCCAGGAATATCAGACCACAAAGAAGACTCGCCAACATGAACTAAAGGACAAACAAGGAGACGAGGGACACACCTGGTTTAAATACACTGGCAAGGTGCAGTTGATTGGACACAGGAGGAAACACCCAAGGACACGGCAGACAATCACGCTCACGGGGGAAAATACGGGAATACCGTGACACGAACAGAAAATGCAGTTTCCAGTCGGTAAAGGCTGCATGTTAACAACGAGGTGGAATTCCTGCACTCACCCACAAACAGGCCGTTCTCCACGCGCTTGATGACGTCAAAGGCGTTGTCCACATTGCCCTCCAGGATGTCAAACTTGACGTCATAACTGCCTAAGTGATAGGATCCGTAGGCCGGCACCGTGGTCCTCAGGAAGACAATCTCTGTTGAGAGACAGAAAGGCGTTTGTAGCTTAAACCATGGTAGTCACTTTGGATTTGCACCGCCAAGACAATTCGAACTCTTCATTTTCTTTTCTTTCTGTGAAAGTGAAAGACAAATAAAATTGGAGATGGAAATGTCTGTTTATTTTACACAGAGAGGACACACTGCACATATATGGGTTCTGATAGCAGCAGGGAAATGCATGCAAACCTTTATGGTTTGTGCAAAATACATTTTAGATGAAAAAAACAACACTTTGTGAAATGCATTCATTTGCTTCCTTGTCAATCATTTTATGAGATGATCAATATACTCTTATGAGTCATCCTGACTCTAAAGCCCTCAGCCAGGCGTTGCTTAGCTTAGCATAAAGGTTGGAAACAGAGGGAAATAGCTGGCCTGTCCATAAGGGGGAAAAGGCAAAGATAATAAACACAATTCCAACTTTGGGTTTTGTATTAACTACTAAACCCACTCTAGTGCTGCTGGCACTGGAGCTTTATTACCTTTGGACAGAGCCCGACTACTGTATCTGTTTCCCCTCTCTGAGCTTTACGATGTGATAAACTAGCCGTCTACTGGCGAAATCTTCATAATTGTCCTACAAATATGAGAGTGGTATCCTACCATCCAAGTGTTGGCAAAAGGAGAAAAAAAGGCATTCCCCCAAAATGTCAAAACTATTGTACTTAAATATTATCCAACATTTCTCCTGCAAGTTTGCCCACATGAATAATGTGCCGAATGCCGTCATGAGTATGCGCATCAAACCTCATGTCAAACCACATACGCATATCCGACCCTACCCTCTGGCCTCGTGAACTCTCTGAAGGTGGGCAAGGAGATGAAGGTGTGGGACACGGAGTGCATGGGGTCCAGAACACAGGCGATGTCATTGGGCTGACAGGACTTCATACAGCGAATGGTGTCGGAGCGCTGAAGCCTCGCCACTCTGAGGAAGGGAACAGACGTTGAAAAAAAAGAGAGAACACAAACACACCCACGCCCTCCGACCTTTATGTAATATCTACAAAAAAGACCAGAGCGTCGACCGCTCTTTGATTTCCCAAAGCGCACAATAACAGGGCATCCTTGGGGGCGTCCCACTGCGTAATCAAGAACTCAGCATGACAACTACGATGGCCGCTACACAAACAATATCTCAACACAACAGCTGGGGTACTGGATATAGCAGTCAACATCAAAAACAACCGTATTCTATGTGGTTTGGAAGAATAATAAACTGACAACGGCCGTGGCTCATGCCGTGGCCCAGTGGGGACCAGCGCTGCCGTCAATGCTTCTCTGAAGCACTATTTCAAGATGTGTGGGAAATGAATTACTACACCCGGGGAATGATCCACAACCTGCTCGGGAAAATATTTGGATTTGCTGAGCATCCGCGGCTACATCAGATAATCTCTTGAGGAGGATTTATTGGGCGAGGGGAGTTTTCTAAAAGACTCCTAAATTGTGAGCAACATGACCAGACAACTCCCCAGCCTCTCCCCAGGGCAGCTCTCATCCTATTATTTAGGGCTTTGTTTATTCCACAGGCTAATCAGTGACAGGTCGGAGGGAATGGAGGGCCTCTGCTGGCTCCTAAGGCTAACGCCACCCAAAGTATTTCCATTCACTACCTGTCTGCCATGTAAGACTTTGAGAAAGGCTCCTAAGGCGCTAACAATGTCATGAATCTAAGAGTTTGTCTGTTTGTCTCAAACAATCAGAAAGTTGTGATCGCGAGAGAGCTGTTGAAGCAACAAAAAAAACTGACTTTGACATCCAAGGTGTTAAATTTAAGCTTGGTTTTCACAAAGGAGACGAGTCAGTACACGGTTATGTTGGGTTATGAAAACAGCCAAGTTGCCATGTATAAGACCAGGGCGGCTATAGAGCCGCATTGTGAGTCATGGGCCGTGGATCCCTGGCGCTCCTCGGGGGACCTATAGGCGGCAGCCCAAAGCCCGGGCCCAGCTTGGGTTGCACGGCTCCTTCCGTGGAGAGTGAGGAGAGAAGCCCCTGACAAAAAGTCAAGCCACCACTGGGTAGGGGCTTGTAATTTGCAATTAGCGGGTGGGTCCAAGTTGGCCTTGGCCTATGCCAAACCCACAAAATGTTCTCTTAGTTTATAATACCACGGCCTGAGCTGCAGAAAGACCCGAGCGGGGCTCTAGAGGACAAGGTGGAAGCTCTGTTGGGATAGAGAGTACATTTATGACTAGATAAGGATCAGGGGGCAACTTCCCTCTTTAAAGCAACGGTGGAGCTCATTTCAGCTTCAGTGTTTCTGAAGCTGAATATTTCTGCACGCCAATTGGCCTACATTGTTGTGCATGTTTACTTGTGGATGTATGCCTTTGTACATTCGAACATGCTGTGTGTGTGTGTGTGTGTGTGTGTGTGTGTGTGTGTGTGTGTGTGCGTGCGCGTGCCTCATGCGTCACGTGTCCCAGTCCAGGAGAAAACCCCAATACTTTCAAACCAGAAAGAAAAACAGACTGTTTGGATGAAAGTCCTCTGGTCAAGCTTAGGGCCTTTTATTTTTTTTGGTAATTATTATTTATAGTCGGCACATTGATAACGACCCAACACAAACACTGCCGGGCATCATTCATTCTGTGCGCGGTGATGTTGCTGCGCCACAAATTGTTCAGACCACCGGCCAGAGCCCAGAGCCCCATAACTCAATGTCAAAGGGGAGGAAAAAACCTTCTGCGCACCACGATGTTCTTATTTTAAGGATATCCCCAATAGGGACCAAGTGCATCCTTACTGGCCTAACAGCTCAGGAGGAACCTGGGACATCTGAATTTACAGTTATTATGAGGCGCAGCCCCCGGGGCAGCAGCCTCACAGCATGTCAAACTATTTATACTCGCTCCTGCTGGTGCACATTTCCCTCTCCGTTGCCACTGCATCCCATCGCGTGTCACTTACTCAGCCTTCACTTGGATTATCTGTCTGCTTTGGGGTTTACACCCGCGGTATGCAGTGGAAATCTGTGCATTTCACATTAAGCCTACAATGGGAGCTAAAGAGATGTGCATGAAAATAAGCGTCACAGAAAGACATATTTGCGGTGCAAGGTGACTGATGTTTGGGAAACGGAAGTAACAATGCATTAAAAGGAAAGGTCTGGCTCTTTGGAGGTGAAGAATTACTTTATGGACTTAATAAATAGTAAAGTTGGACAAAAAGGCTCAGATAACTGAAGGGTTTGATTTATCGATAGGATATTTGACTTGTATTGTTTCTTGGCTGATTTATAACACAAGAGTTTTGCGTCTTGGCTTCCAAAGGTTACTGATGCAGGAAAGCTTTGAAATCAAAAATCAAGACAAAAATAACTAATAAACAGTTGTTTCATTGCATTAGTCTTAAAATATCTTGTCTATAGACACATCTAGTTGGCTATGTTAAATAGTAAATAATAGTAACTATGAAACTATGTGAGGAAGTCGCAAAGCCTCCATCTGTGATTTGGCCTCACATTCCAGCTGCTCCCTTTGCTGTATTTGATTAAAACCGCACAATGCACCATTATCAAGAACTGTATTTGACTTGAACATGTGTTATTCCTATTTCAATTTTAATAGAAAACTGTTCATCCAAGACATAAACCATGAAATACTCCAAAATGTCAGACTTTATCATGCAACCATCCTCAAATTACACTTAGTTAAAGGCAGACTTGGGTCGTTACCATTTTATGATTTACCCTGACCTAGAACGCCACCTAGCGGCTAACACATGACCTCTAAGAAGGAAAAATTCAGAATAATGTTTAAAGGGGTAATAACTCTATCAGACTATATCTGAAGCCCCGGCTGCCTTTTAGAGTCTCATTGCATAGAAAAATGTGATAATGCACAGATACTGTAGGAAGGGCCACATGATGCCGTTGGGGGGCCTCAGTTCATTTTAACTGGACGACCCCAACGCTGCTTCATCAGGCCATGAGTCAATGCAGTATACCAGTATTTGTAGACATGCCGTAACCCTATTCATTTGAAGAAAGATCTTTAGCAGTGATGAATTTAACTCTTCTAACGATCATTATTTGTAAACCATAATATATATTTGTATATTTCTCAGGATACATGCATGCGGCGTGCCACATAAAGTTGCACTGCATCAACATCTTGCATGAATCTTGTTTAGCGGATTGACCTTTTTTCGGTTTTCTCAACAATGCAACGTTTTAAATAAAATGGCACATCCTTTTTAAGAGTGCAGTTACTTCCTGTGTTTATTGTCTATTCTAGTAAGGGCTTATACGGCAGTCTGGGCTCCTCCTGGGTAACAAACACCAGCACTTTAGCCAGGTATGTGCTGAGCGTGCCGTAGCGACGCAGCCTCAGCTCCAGAGACAGCTCAAAGTCCTGCGGCTTGTTGATGAGCTTCGCCACCGACATCACGCCGCCGGTGGGCACCTGCTCCGTCAGGAAGAACCCGCCCTCGTTGCCGCTGGTGATAACAATCTGGATGTCATCGCCGGCCACGGTGTGAGTGGGGCCCATGCGGAAGATGTTGGTGAAGGCGGGAATGTTGGTGGGGAAGGTGAGGTGGTAGTAGGTTATTCTCAGGGGCATGGCCAGGCACTCGACAGAATCATTGCAAAGCAAGCGTTCACATCGACTGCAAAGAGAAGGATGGGGGGGGGGCAGGTTGGGACAAGACAGAACAAACAAGGCACAGAGAGAAGGAGAGAGAGAGACCAGTTGTAAGTTAAATTTGACGTGCATGGCATGCAAGTGGAAGGAACATTCTCTCTGCAGCACAATACGGTCACGGTGCCCTCGGTGGGATCATGCAAGAAGTTCTTTGCCTGTGTCTGCAGAGGTTTTACACAGCCTCTCTTCTAATTGAGCTAATGTCAATCTAAAACACGAGAACATGCTACAGACGCATCTCATCAGAGGTCATTCCGGCATTGAGAGGACTGGACATGCAGAGCCTTGAATAAAATACGAATAGGGGCCGCTTTAAAGAGCTTGGCATTGTTTAATGTCGGGTGGGTGGCCAATCCAACTGTTAGGAAGGTAGAACTCCGCGAGTGTTTGTCCGTGGTTTCGTGTTTATTCTTTCTCTTATTTCCATGACCGTTCTCTGTTAACAAGGGTGTCGTGTTCAGCAACAACGTGTACAGAATCCGGATACTTACGTCTCTCCAACGTGCCGATAGTTGTTTGGACAATCGAAGGACAAGCATCTGAATCCCCCCTGCACGTTAAAGCAGCTCTGATTCACCGTGCATGTGTGTGTTCCTGCAACACATTCATCAACATCTGGGAACAAAAAGGTCGAAAAATGTGATTTCAAAACATAAACCAGGAAAATGGGAACCCGCCTGCATGTGTAGCATAGTTTACCCTGGCAGCTGCGCCCATTGGGTGCCACGGTGTAGCCGCTGACCGGACAGGAGCAGTGGAAGCTGCCCGGGGTGTTGAGACAGCGATAAGAGCAAATATGACCCCCAGTCGGCAAGGCACACTCATCTATATCTAAAAGTGTCACGAGAGAGATGAACAGATCACATTTAAGTAAGATAAGTATATATTTTGTATTTTCCCACCTAAACTGACTTTTCCTGTAAACCCATTGTTGGATCTAGCTTGAAAATACCATTGCAAACAAACTTACATTCTCCCACACATCTAAGAAAATTAAGATTTTTTTCCAAAATATTCATGTATTTCTCTAAGTATTTGTTAACTCGGTTCTCTTTTACCTTCACAGGTCATGCCATCCATATCACTGAGCTGGTAGCCACGGCGACAGTAGCACTGGTAGGAGCCGTACACGTTGGCACACTCCTGACTGCACGGGTTGCTCTCGCACTCATTCAAATCTACGCAGAGGAGAGATAGTTACCGAGCATCGTGAACACCTCCTCAAAAGCACGAATCAGAACACAGTTACTTCCATAGTTACATACTTGAATGTTAATCGGATACCCAAAAAATGTATTTATTGAATTTTTTCTCACCGTCACAGTTCCTGTTGTCAGCGGCTAACTTGAAGCCGGTGGTGCAGCTACACTTGTAGGATCCCAGAATGTTGTCGCACTTATGAGCACACAGGCGGCCGGGGTAGTGCCTGCATTCATTGATATCTAAAAGCCAAAGCACAAATACGCAACAGTAAAAAGCTTAAAATCCTACGTTGGGGCGTGGAGCGTAACGGACCAGCTCCTTACCCTCACAGAGACGAGTGATGCTGTTGAAGACGTAGCCGGCTTCACACTCGCAGCGGTACGAGCCTATCAGGTTGATGCAACCGTGACCTGCACAGACCTTTTCGGGGCCTTTACACTCGTCGATATCTGTGGAGGAAAACAACAAGAAACCTCATGACATGCACCTCGGACGGGTCGCTGCGATGCTTCGTTGCCTCCTTTTTTCAGCCGTACCGACGCATCGCGTGCCTTCCTCATTCAAGTGGTATCCTCGACCACAGTTAACGGAGTTCCTCTGGCAGCTGTAGGAGCCGACGGTGTTGATGCAGATCTGCCCGCGGTGGCAGGGGCCCGTCTGGCTTATGCATTCATTGATGTCTGTTAACACGGACACACATGACGTTTAGTGCATCTTACTGAATAACTGAATATACAGTTCTTTATACTTCATGCGCCTAAAGTACGCATGGAATACGTTCTCTGGCAGCTGTTGTGGAACGTTGTGGCGCATACCGATGCAGTTGCCGAGGGCGTCCTGGATGAAGCCGGACCCACACTTCACCTTGGGGGGGCAACGGAAGGACCCCTGGGTGTTTTGGCACTCTAACCCCGGGCCGCAGTTATGGATGTCAGTCTCACACTCATCGATGTCTGGATGAAGAAAGCACATTGCAGAATTACAACTGAACAAAAATAAGTGACAACACGGTCAAAGAAGAACACGACTCAGACCCACAGGGACAGAGGCGAGGTGAGTGACCTGACCTTTGCAGTTGTTGTCGTCAGTGAGTTCATAACCGGTACCACAGCTGACCTCTCTCTGGCAGCGGAAAGAACCCTGTGTGTTGATACAACGCTCTCCTCCGCGGCAGTTGCTAGCTCCCAACAAACACTCGTTGATATCTGAGAGCAGAGGTTTGTCTTAAGGTGCCGATTCTTCCAATAGGGACACATGTTAGTACAGTTTTTGGATGCAAATTGGAAGAGTTACTTACCCTCACAGCTCTTTGCATCTGGCTTGAGTTTGTAGCCTTTGAAGCAGGTACAAGTGCCATTTCCCACACATTCATGAGCACATTTCCCTATAAAAGAAACACAAACATGTTGGTAAGCAATCACGGCATTTACACGATCAGTTAGGTGTAGAAAGACTTATTTGGTGACATATTGAATCCTACCTTTGCACTGGTCACTTAATTGTGAATCTCCATTACTGGTGTTTTCATCGTTTGCTACTGCAGGAGAGAAAAAAAAGAAAGAATTGTATACATGTATATATATATATATATATATATATATATATATATATATATATATATCTTATATACATCTTAACGTATATCTTAAGAAATAAGAAATATGTTGTAACATTATTTTCATTATCAAATAAACTACTGAAAATGTATTATCATAAAATAAGATTTCCTAAAGGCAGAGGTGACATCCTCAAATGTATTTGGAGTTTGTCAATCGATGTAAAACACCAAAGCTCTCACAAATGAAACTTTCCTGCTGGAAAATCGATGTTATTTTTGTTGGAGCGCTCATGAGTTTCTTTTTGGTGTTTGCATCCAGCAGGGGGCAGTGTGGGCTTGTGTTTGACAACCCCAGCGACGCCTTCAATTTTCTTCATTTTTATGCTCATCCTTGTATATTTTGTGTCTGAGTGCACGTTTTCCCACGAGGCTTCTGTTTTATAACCTAAAATAAGTGACCTGCTTTGCTGCAAACAATAATATTTGGACTATTTCATTTTGATCACCCACATTCAGTTTTTGGAGCGTCTGTGGTCGGTTCTTCTGGGGCTCCATCTGAGCAGCAGGCGCGGGAAACCAGGCTACACTGGTAGCCCACAGACAGGTCGTGGTCACAGGGTAGATTCTTGGCCTGGGTCGCCATCCCCAAAAGACAACAGTCGCAGCACATCTGCAGAACACAGAGAGGAACAGTGTGCTGTTGTGTTCCAGCACACTGTTGTGCTGCACAATGCTGCACAATGCTGCACAATGCTGCATAATGCTGCATAATGCTGCATAATGCTTTAGGAGAGGAAAACACTATTTCATACAGCAACGGATAATCACGCTGCTCGGCTCTCTTTTCACCAGGGGAAGTGAATAAATCAAATATAGAGGCAAGACAAAGGACAGAAAGGAGGCTGATTGAGAAGAGATGCCAAGTGACTGGCTTTAGACAGACATATGAAAAGCTGTGAAGACGGACAGAAAGACAGTGATGAAATGACATAATCCCCCCCGTCCTCAAGCAGGCTCAATCAATCATCACGGCAGCCCGCTAATGTCTGTCGGGGAGGGGGAGGAAAGGTGCAGTGTGTGGGGGAAGGGTGTTTTTGTGTTTCACTTTGGGCAATACGAGTGGGCTAGATGTGGTCTGGAGGAGGCAATAGCCCAAATAGGAGCTAATAGAACTTGCATCATAAAACGCTTTGACCCGTGGACACATGTACTTTTTGTCTTTCTTGACGATAGATATATGAGCAGCTTGATACCACAGGATCAAGCTGGAGACGGATAGCTTAGCTTTGTGTACAGAATGGGAACAAGGGGAAGAGCTAACCTGGCTCTGTCCAAAGGTATCAGCTTTCTAGCATCTATAACGCTCACTAACATGTTACACTGGCAAAATATGTGCTGCAGTGATTTTGATCCCAGGACAGTGCACATTAACCCACCTTTCAGTTTCCATTCTAATGTACCAGAGTTAGCCAGAGAGTTGACTTTGATGTCCCCTTGGCAGTACATTACAATGTAGTGGCATATAGCACAACACAATGCAATGCAATCCAATAAAATACATAAATACATCACAAAAGTGCCAGGTTGGTGAAAACATTGAGGGCATAGATGAGGTGCTGTGATGACTTGTGATGGCAGCTTTGTCTTAAAGTCATTTTAATTAGTGCTCTCTCTTTCCTTTCCAGTGTTTCTGACTAAGAAGACTGTTGCTACGTCTGTATCGTACAACACAACCCTCTGGTATTTGCCCTTGATACTCTGCTGCAACTATACTTTCACAATATCAACTTTTGGGAGGCGCAAGCGTATGTAGAACTTTAAAGTTGAGGCAAGCATCTGCAAAATGAAAAGTATAAAAATGTAATAGGGGGACTGAAAACCTTTTGAGGCAAATGTACTGCACATTTAGTGAAAGTATTGACAATCAACTATTATTTTATCCTGTAGGTAAAACTATCTTTTACTACTACCAATATCGTTTTGTCTTATTGAGATTACCCGTAAACATTTTAAGAAAGACACAAGTCTGCACAGACGATGAAAAAATTATGAGCTGTCCCACTGACAATTGTCTCATCCTTTTAACTTGCAGAAACTTGCATGTTTGCATGCAGTGTGTTGATCAGTGTTCAGCATCGAGGACATATTGGGGCACTGAGGGCCGGGTTGACGAAATCCAAGCATAAAAAGGCTGAAAGGTGTTTGGACGTGAGCCTGCAGAAGATTCTACAGTCGGAGTTGAATTTATAATCTCTCTGACGGCAACAAGCTCCATTCCTCCCTGGAGTGACATGCCTCATCCTGCTCATAGCGCACACACACACACACAAATGCACATCAATCACTTCAGCATAGGGGTGTGCAGGACACTTATTTGTTGTAGGGGGATTTATTTGAGGGAGCACCGTAATGTGTGTGCACATGCAATGACAAACGCACCTTTGTTGTCTTGGTCTCGCAGGTGTTGGTGAACAACGCATCGCAGGCTCCTTGGTCTTTGGCCACATTGATACCAGTGTTGCACATGTTATCCTGGAGCACTGTTACACAGCACTGCTCCTGCACGATCCTGTCAGCGAGACAAACACAGGTGGTGCATGTGTAATCTCCTCGGTGCAATGTAACTCTTCCTTAAAGTGTAGCTCATTAAATTGAGCCCGAGGCCAGCCCGATGGGGATTTCAGAGTTGACAAACCAAAAATATGTGGATGGGGGGTTTGAGGAAGTCCTATGTGGATTCCGAGAAGGGCACCGGACGTTTATGGAGTTTTGCAATGCTGACATGGCTGGCCTAAAACTGGGCTGAACCGTGGGGTTAAGTCAACATTTCAGTCCCAAAATGAACATTTGTCCTCCTCTGCATGTTTGTAGTCAGGGTTGTGGTCTTTAAAAGAATGAATATTGTTATAATACCCGTCAAACAAACCAGCCCCTTTGCGTATGCATGCTGTGTCCCGTAAGAACGGAGAAAAGTTGACCACTAATTGGGTGACTAAGCGTTGCTAGTGCGACCAGAAACATGTTGAAAATGTATTACGCAAAGTGAGAAAGCCTTTAGGATTATTAGATATATACCTCTACTGAGATGAATTACTCTGATGGGGGCTTGTGTGTGGAAAACAGTTACAACCTCTAACATGAGACCACTATTATCTAAATATCAGGGACACATGTTTGTGTTGTCAGACATTGCTGTATGTGCACTCTGATCAGTTGGGGGGGGATTTCTAGACTGGATTTTACGAGACTGAAGGCATAAAACGCTACCCCCTCACCTCTCTTTGCTCATTTCCAACCCGACTGTTGATCAACTCTTACCAGAAACCTCTTTCCAAATAAACTGTCCAAGATCTCAAATTGACATAAAGACGCACACCTCTTCTGCAGAAGCTTTTAAGGGAACAGTCACGTCCTGTTTTCCTTTCCTCTTCTCTTCTTCCCACTCCATTTCTTTCCTACTTTTCCTTTGGTTTCTGAAGCAATTGTTCACATTTCCAGTTCTTGTCTCTCTCCCTCCTCCCTTTGTGGTGCATTTCACCTCTGAGGTATTTCCTGGGCTTTGAAACAGCACCTTTTCGGACTCCCATTCACCCTTTCCCACCCTGTTCCCCCCAAAAACCTCTTCCCCTTTTACTATAATTTAGACACATTTGGGATCTCTCGGGGTGGCCTACAGTAAATGTGTTTGCCATCAGCAGCAGATTTCCATGGCTCGTGGTACTAGAGGGTGTGTGGCAGCACACCCTCTAGGGTTACAAGCAGACCCGTTATTATCCCATCACTATTAGTGTTTTCTGCTCTCACGTGAAGTGAATAATGTGCCCGTAGATTTACGAGGAGTAAGGTAAAGCGATCTCTTATTGAGGGCCCACAGACATCCCATGCATGATACCGGCCAGACTCCTCTGTGCCAATCCTGAAGGAGCTTCTGTGGCGCAGACAGTAAATGTGAGAATATGACAGAGGCCGCAGCAGTTAGTGGCATGTAAACTCTTTCACTCATACATATGGGTTTTTGGACAGCAAAGTAGCAGAAAGCACCCGCTCACCTGCACGTGATTGACTCCGAGATGAGAGGGAGGGACGCACAGTCTTGGTTGTCATTGCCCCGCTTTCGGCCATCTTTACAGCAGTCCTCTGTGGAGATCTGCCCGGCACCTGTGAAGGTTCAGCCAAAGGTGTGTTTGTGTGAAGGCACGGTTAGTTCGTTCACACCTTGCACTGTCAGAGGGGCGTTTTCATATCTTGCTTTGTCTGGTTTGTCGCAGCAGGAGATCGGACTCCAGATGGAACACTGCTGCCTCGGCAACTTATCACACGTGCTTGCAAATTTACAAGCTGGTGAATTCAAATGCTATAAAGATTGTTTCATACCCTTTAGGAAGCTCTCGACTGAGCCTAAAGGTGTCATGCGTAGGAAATGACCAGGATTCTTGTTCAATAAGTTGCGATTATCGATAGCCGATGAAGAGTTAGTGTCAGTAGTAGACTGGATGTGTTACAGGTGAAGTATCACAGAGACTGAAATGAGCATTCTAACCAGTTATCCCTGATTGAAGTCACTGCAGCGTTGAGCCCTGAGGGCAGGTCAGTTGCACTGAATGCAGTGGGTTCTCAGGTCAGTCTGTGGTGCAACATAATAAACTGTGGCGCTCTTGTCAGATATTACGATATACGTTAGTTGCTCTAACTTGAGCAGTATGATGACCACATATCAAGTGTTTATTTCGGAGTCGCAACAATTTGTAATGGTAAGTTTTCGTTTGCTATTCTCTAGTTTTAAGAGGCTGATTCACTGCGAGGAGAAGAGATCCTGGATCACAAAGACTTTTAGCTAGAATTCTGGCCGGACGTTATACTTTTTTGCTTTAAGCATTTCATTGCCAAACATGTAATGATTAGCTACGGTTATAATGATCAAAGTTGTAGATCTAACCCAAACCGAAAAGGATATTGCCATTGACCAATGTGGCAAGTTGCATAGCATTCGCTAAAAGATGGAAAACCTCAATTCAAAATCCAAATTGAAATAGACTTTGGGCCTTTTTTGCCACAAGGAAGTTTTTTGTTTTTGTTTTGTTGGAGCAAAACCATCTTTGTGGTGATCTGGCTGTTTATTCATGTGGATTAAAGAGAGTGGAATGCCTCAACCCTGTAAACAAGCAAACGTCCCAATCACATCATGTGCATTCATTGGCCTGTGGTTTGTGGGATTTGCCAAACGTGTAATAGCTTTGGCAGACCACCGCTTAGACTTTTTTTTTCCTTTGGCCTAAACCAGCAAACGTCTGCCAAATGGTTATTACCAATAAGTCCCCTTAGATAAAAAAACAACAAAAGAGATAACAAACTCAGTCTGGGAAATGGATTTGTCCACCTTTCATGTTGAAATACAAAGTGTTGCTGGTTACTAGTTGAATGCTCTGAATAATTGGAAATAGTGATTACGAAATGCTCTGATTAAATCCATATGTTTGAGACACGACATCTGATGTTAACAGTCTGCAAAGAGTCGACTAATTCAGATAATCAGTTAAATTACGTTGGGCGGACAAGTGTGTAGAATAACAGTTTTATAGATTTCCTTCTTTATTCCAGAGTATTATAGTAGTAAGTAGTACTATTATCGTAGTAATAGTAGCAGTAAATCAAAGACAAAATACAAGGACAACAGTCCTCATCAAACCACCTTTCTGCATTGATCAACCGTAACAAAACATTGAAGGTATTGCAACATAACCCTCAATTTGGCAGAAAGGAGTGAATATGGACAGTGAATTTATCACTAGGCAACCAGCTGACTCACTAATGACTTGGAAGTCTGGCACATCCCAGAATCCTCTGGCCAGTAACCCTTGTAGCAGCTGGATGAAATGAGATGGCATTTTAAAAGCTTTTCTCATGGCTCTACCAAGTAGGCCCCCTCAAAGTCTCCCTGTCGGAATGCTAAGGACCTCTGTTTGTTGGAAAAGTAACACCATTATGTCCCAGTGCCGTTAATGCCTCATGCGAAGGTATGGGAGACCGAATATTCCTTTAATGGAAGTATGTATAGTTTAAATGACAGTCCCAGTTGGTGTCAGTGCTCTGTCCTGGAGGTTTTCTCCCCACATCTAACTCTAACCGACGAGGCACCGGACTCATTCCAAAAACACCCCGGTCTGCTACTCTCAAACCCAAATTGAGAGACCAGAAGTGCCTTAAAAACTGTGTGGTGCTGTTTTTATCGGCCCGAGACGCAGTCTACCTCGGTTCCCCGTCTCTGTGATGCAATGTCTTTCTGGAGCTGATTTACATCTTGGATGTCGGCGCTGGTTCAGGGCCATTCTGGCAAAACGGCACATGAGGAGTGCGTCTAGACGCCTCACGTAAACAGGCCTTAATGATCCCACTGGGGCTCCCGGCCGGCAGAGCAGTCTGCTGCAGACACACATCC
Source organism: Gasterosteus nipponicus (assembly GCA_014132575.2). Taxonomy (NCBI): domain Eukaryota; kingdom Metazoa; phylum Chordata; class Actinopteri; order Perciformes; family Gasterosteidae; genus Gasterosteus; species Gasterosteus nipponicus. The sequence goes on from BMAF01000519.1 coordinate 42,721, forward strand.
CAACAGCAGAAAGCATGTGTCTCACAGGCTACAATCAAGGCTTTTATTCACAGGCTCACACTCTTGGCTATGTTTCATTTGTTTAGGGGTTTTGGTTGAGTCACTGATCGAGCTGATAGCTGAGTGGATTCACTCCAAAGTGACCCGGGACACAACCCCCTGCAGAGAAGGCAGCTTGGAGAAAAGTGGCCCTGCTGGCTGTGAAAGTTGCCCCGTGTGTGAGCAGGAAACCACAAGCTTTGTGGTCGGTATAAATCACACTCCTCTGTCCAGGCCACCCGGTCCTGGTGAGACGCTTGGGTAGCTTCACAACATACCAGGGCACTTGGCGTCTGACTTGCAAGGCAGAAGGTACAGAAACCAGGTCAGGGAGAACTTTTGCTTTCAATTTCTTAGCGTTAACCCTCCCCCACGTCATGCCACATCTTTATAAATGATCTATAGAGTCGATAATATGTAAAGAACGAGTGAGTTACAGACACTGTTTACTTCTAGACATGATATTTTCAACTCTGTGTGACAATGCGAAGATAAAGACGTTACCTCATAAAACCCTGGATATCATTCACTTCATTCTAGGTGTGAAGTGAAAACAATGATGATGATGATGATATTTTATTGTATTTATTCATTTGATGTGATTACATAATGGGAGGATTTGAACCAGTAACCCCCCAGAACCCTTTGAAGCTCGCATGCATTGTGAGCTGTGCTTTCATCACATGCCCCAACTAGTCATCACCCCCCCTCGTGTCACTCTTTGTCTTTTACCACTAGTTTCACACACGCATGGCAAACGTTACCTTGCCATATAATACGGTGCGCTCCTTCTTCAGACCGCAGACTCTTCCTGAGAAAGGTAACTTACCTCGTCCCAGGAGAAGTCCGAACACAGAGCACAGCAGCAGCGCGCACGGACCCATCGGATGAGCAGAGACTCGGAGACACGGAGAGACAAGACCAAAGACGAACGTGTCCGATCGCTTCTTCTGCGCCAGTGGGAACAAACGGCGCAGCGAAGGGAGACGCAGGGGGCGCGGCTGCTTATGACACCGCGAGGGCGGGCGGACGGCGGCAGGAACCCGGGAACCGGCTGTTTCTGCTCGAGCCGAAGCCTGCTCATTTATCACCATTACAAATATGCTTCGACTATTGTGAAATGACAACAGGAGGCCTGAGCTTCTCAAATGCTTCACATGTTTATTGCCTTCTGGAGGGATTGCAAGTGACCTCAGGCTCCTGTGTGCTGAGGCATGCACATGGAAAGGTGTCTCCCCGTCAACGGCAGAGTAGACTTTTTGCTCTCGGAGACTAATGATTGTACTGATTACTCAACATCTGGAGCCGGTTTTGGGGTATTTCGAAAATGTCTCGTGGTCGTGTCAGACTGTAAGCCATGAAACCTTTTGCATATCTCAGCCAGAGGAAATAGGGGAAATCAAAAAGTAAATATTGGAAGATATAAGGAAGATGATGGATTTAATTGAAACTGCCTCTGTATTGTTGCATATGTCCTGTCTGGCACAAAGTGGGTTCTGAAGGTCCCTGCGTGTCTACTTCTATGGCCCATTTCCGCTGCAGTCACAGTTTGCAGCTGCACAAAAGAAATGAGGCATTTCCCCTCAAATTGAATGAATTAAAGATTTTGTAACTGGGCCACGGATGCGGGCACACATCAGCCAGAGTGATCAGGAGCTGTGAGGCGCTGGGTATAAACAGAACACACACACACACACTGAAGTCTACCAGGGGTGGCAAGGAATGGGAGACATAATAAGCTAGACTGCATTATAAACATTTTTGTACCAACTTGCCCTCTGCGAATTCAATCAGTCTACTGACTCTGGGCGTGGTGACAGAGGTTAAATGATCCTCTAATCACAGCCACATGTCTCTACACCAGTCTGGCAGTTTACATCACCAAGGACTTGATATCAGCAGGCCCCTGCATTGTGTACGACATGTATGTGTTGCAGTGCACTCTTTAAGTTTGTGTCTCAATCTGTGTCCCTCCTCAGTCCAACGTGATCTATGTTTTTCCATTAGTGAATGTACAACCTACGATGCAACAAGCATTCATGACTGTTATCATATTCCAGAGCTGGTTAACTGATTAGTGGAAATTTAAGTTAAACTTAGCAATACGTAAC
>BMAF01000520.1:0-16058 GCA_014132575.2 Gasterosteus nipponicus
AATTAGCTGATTATTGTTTAAAAGGATCAATTATTCGACAATATTGATCATTTCAAATAAAACAAAAGAAAGTTAAGACAAACATTTAAATAATGATGATGATGATGGCAGCAGCAGGTGTCAGCAGGGCCACACATCAGCAGAGTGTGGCGCCTCCTTCAGGTGAAATGTTCTCATTACTCAGTGAACCTTTTATTATTTATTACAGGGAGACTGACTTTGACATCTTCTGTCTGCAACTTTATGTTAACTTATAATTATGTAGGAAACATGAATCACTGATATCTTGTATCATTGCTCATTTAATGAAACTGATTTAGGATGTGATCCTTTAACTCCTGCGTCCTCCTTGTATGAAGGAGAATCAGTGACTCTTCACTGTCGACATGGAGACCAGAGAAAGGAGAAGAATGCTGACTTCTACAAAGACAAAACACTTATTGAGATGGACACAAACCATCAACACACACATGAAATCACCATTTCTCTAATGTCTGATGGGAGTTCTTACAAGTGCAGATTTAAGGACAAATAATCTGAAATTGAATATTTGAAATGTGAGATTAGTTACTATGTTTAAAGACATTGTACCCAAACACCTGTTTAACACATGAAGACAGATAAAAAGATGGAGGACATCAGCAGTGACAGTAATCCACCAAGGACTCATCATAACACGTCTTTATTCTGTCAAACCTCTTTCCAACAGGTGTCCCTCAGTCTGTCCTCACAGTGTCTCCATCATGGACGAGTCCTGGAGACTCAGTGACTCTGACCTGCAGTGTTGGACCTCCGTCTGCAGGATGGAGGTTCTTCTGGTATAAGGCTGTTCCAGACATGTCAGACTACTACACCTTTGAGCTTCTAGCTGGTGGCACCACTGGGACTGAACAGGGTTCCTACATTCTTCATGGACAGACACACACAGCAGGATATATGTGCAGAGCTGGAAGAGGAGATCCTGTGTTTTACACTCTGTATAGTCGTGTGAAGTTTGTCTGGTCTGGAGGTGAGTTTGTTCAGACTTTTATATTCTTGCACAAGGGAATAAATGTCCTTTTTGTGTTGACATTGTTTGTCCTGTGTGTGTCTCCTAATGATGTGTCTTCAGGTGTGAATCCAGCAGCGTCTCTCACAGTGAGTCCTCACAGACTGCAGCACTTCAGCACAGAGTCACTGTCACTGATCTGTGAGGGAAACTCTGCTAAGTGGAGAGTGATTATGGTTGATGAATATGGCTACGTGTACAAATGGTGTCACTGGGGAGAAATGACTGGATCCACATGCAACACCAACACTAGAGCGCGTAGTGGAGTGTACTGGTGTGAGTCTGAAACACAGTTCAGCAATGCAGCCAACATCACTTTACACAGTGAGTTTATATTCATTTTAAGGTTTTATATCTAAAGTATTTACACATCTTATTACAGAGTGCTGACATTTTTAAGGTGACTTCATGATGAGTTTAACTCAATATTTATTTTAACAAACGACTCAACAATCTTAGTTTGTTGCAGCATCTTTCTGTTGGGTGGTGTAGTCGGTGGATCCAAATACACACTCACAGCAGTTCTAGTTCAATCACCTGATTTTATTCACCAACCAAATTGTGAAGAGAATAAAACAAGGCAAAGAAGAACATGAGGAGCTCCTCAGGCTCTACTGGAGTCGGGAGGGAAACTCCACCGACATCTCGCGGTCTGGAGGGATTGAGCAGAGGTCTGACACCTTAAGCAGAGTCCGCTGAACTGATAACGGTGCATTCTGTGGTGAGTTCTGTCCATCCTGTGACTGAGGACATTCCGCTGAAGGGCAGAGGAAAACACATGTTGAGGTTGAGGGAAAATTGATAAGATTTCTATAAAAACGGCACCTGAGACCAGCGTGTGAACTGGACGGACTGATGACTGTCACCGCTTTTTAAATGTTTGAAGGAAATTTCCTGTTTTATTTAGTAGCAGAGAGGTCTTTGTCAGTGAAATTGAGTGCGAGTTTTGTGCCTGTGTTGTTTCCACCGGTGTCACAATCACCTGTTACCTTCCCAGTGTATTTACACAAATAGTTTTAAAGTGTCTCTTAAGTAAAAAGACATACATTCTATGACCAGCAGTGAAAGGTGAATGTTGTGGAACAAGGTTAATTTCAGACTGTAGTACTTGTTTAGTACCACAACACATTAGTACCTGTGTTTTTACTGGCTTTACTTTGTTTTAAGTATGTTTTTCTGTCTCTGTGACACTCTGAGATCTGTTGATGAAGAGTGTGTTATAAATAAACTGTTATTATTGTTACTTGTGTATCTCTTCATGGTTGGTGTGTACTTGTGTGTAGATCCTGAAGAAGCAGCATCAAGCTCTGTGTTTCTCGTGCCGTTGGTTGTTGGTCTGGTTTCTGGAGTTTTACTGATTATTCTCCTGCTGCTGTTTCTGCGTCGCTGCAGAAAGTCAGAAGGTGAGATCTTTTCCTTCTGATATCAGACTGATTTCACTGAAATAAGTCAAAGTCACAGATATTATTACACAGACTAATTAATGATCAATGTGAAACCTTTTTCTTGCAGCTTCAAGCCTCAGCAGGTTGGTACAAGCCTCTCTTCTCTCACTCTGAACATGGCAGCAGGACTTTACATGTTCCTCATTAAATCCTCTGTATTTACTTCATGTTTTGGACCCACAAGGTCTCAGAGGACCAATCAGAGCCCAGCTACAGACCACATGATCAACCAGGGTGAAACTCAAGACGGACATTACGCTTCTCTTCTTCATGGTCAGCTTTAATCCTGATTTATTTAATAATGTCTTCTTAACTTTAATGCTAACATTTCCATTTCTGGTTATCTGTTTGAGAAGATTCTATAATTGATACAAAGTGGTTCAAATGATTGATACGACCTCGTCTTTATCCTCACTGCTCTGCAGGTGATTCTTGTCTCTATGAAGCAATCGGAGGCTCTGAAGAACCTGAACATGGTGCAGTAAATCCTGTGTGTTCATCACACAGCTGTTAAAATACTAGAATCAGATGATCAAGTGACTGGTTGACCGTCCTTTAAATTAAAGACAAAGTGTATCGATGATGTCACAGATTCTGTGTTTGAGCTTAAAGACATTGATGGTTGATGTGAATACTTCTATAAGGGAACAAGCTGCAGTAGTTGAGATGCTTTTGTAGGCCAGCAGAGCTTTAATAAAGGAGAATAAAGTGTCTCTTCATGCATTCATCTGATCCTTCTAACAGGGACGAATGATGAACCAGAGGAGAGCGATTACGAAAATGTGAGGATGGAAACAGCTGCAGGTACTTCAGGTACAACACACCATGTAGTACAATCTGAGTGTACTTGTGTATTACTACCAGCACTTAAATAACCTTAAATCTCTTTTTTCAGATGGTTAAAAACATCTGCATGGACAGAACCAGGCGAACGGATGACGACATGGAAAACCACATTTGAGTAATTGTAATTATTGTGGGAACTTCTTCTATCCTGATATTTGAGCTTTGAGCTTCAGTACGTTGGTGATATTATTCAATATAAAGTCATATTTTTTTTATTTCTGATAAAAAATTGCATTTATTACACATTTAATCTGTGATTGAAAAACATATTTCTCCAACATTTAAGTTGATCTTTGTCTTTAAGAGTTTTAACTGTTTTATTTTGTAGTTTATTGCCTCTTGTCTCCCTGGTAACTTCACTTCCTGCCTTGTCCTGTCTTCCCCTGTGATTTTCTGTCGTCATGATTGTTCCAATGTGTCCGATCACCTGCATCTCCCTAGGGTATTTAAGCTGTGTGTGTCTCTTGTAACTGTTGAATGTCTGGAAGTCTATGACAGTGTTCCTGGTTCCTGTCTGCGTTTTTGCCCCTTGGTATTTTTTGCTTTTGGAATTTTCGACTATTGAGTCTTTTTGTTTTTGAAACTCTGCTCTTGAGTCCTGCCTTCCCCGCCCATCCTGACACATTTAAGTTTCTTTGTCTGAGTTTTAACAGGTGCTGTTTGTATTTTATCTTCACCTGTTTGTGTTTAATACATTTTGTAATGTTTAATCTTTTTATGAATCAATAAACGTGCAGCTCTAAGCAGTGTTTCCTACAGTCATTTCTTTAATTAAATAAATATTAGAGATTACAGGAACGTATGTCCACATGCTCCTCCTGCATCATATTAGTAACATTCATCTAAAAATGTTTTGAATCAAATTAAAATGAAACTATCTTTGAAATGGTTAAAGTAGTCACTACAGTTAAGTGTCTTAAAGCTGAATAATTTAACTGTCCACATATAGTCTTTGATAAAAAGTTGTACGTGAAGTATTTGACCTGCTGATGTTTTTATCTAAATAAACAGGAATAGATCACAACAAAAATGTCTAAAGTGCGTATTATAATTAGTGATGGCGAGATGAAGCTTTATGAAGCATTGAAGCTTTCCATCCAATTGTGTCACACGTGGGCCGAAGCGTCACGGTGCTTCATTTGCTCTACTGCGCCATCAAGTGGACAATAAAAGAAATGACACCACGGCTTTGCTGTGTGAACCATTGAATTGAATAAATGAATGTTTGTGATGCGTGATACGTGACTTATGAACGTATTAATATGCTGTCTGTCTTCATGATACAATGGCGGCGTCAAAAGGGGAAATGGAAACGAATTGGGGAGAGGGTTGTGATGTGAAAAGTTTAAAAAAAGAAAAGAATTGAGCCATTGAGCCACTGGCAAATACGTATTGACTTCTTGGTTTGTGACTCTTCTTATTTTACTTGGTTTGTGTTTGTGCTCATGTTACTAGGAACAAAATGGAATATTTTCATTTATTTGATATTCCACGTGCTTTAGAGAAAACCCTTTCACATGGAGCAGATGAAGCTGGGGTACGTAGAAAAGTCACAGCAAGTTCATACACGTTTGATACTCTTTTCTGATGTTCTTCTCAACACTCCAGGGGGTTCTCCAAACGTCCAAGGTTTGGTCCACCTTGGTGGGTCTCCTTGTCCTCATGCAGGCCTCTATAATGCCTCAGCATAGATGACGTGTTGTTGTTGTTGTATCCAAGCTCCCTTCAACACAACAGACACTTCACCTTTTAAAATACCAGAAATAAGAAAGACGTTAGAACAAGCGATACGCGGTGTCAGATTTATTCACAGTAGTTATTTACTAGTTATTAAGTCTCCTCTTTCCTGCTGGTTCCGTCACAGAAAAAATAAGCTCGAATAGTTTGCAAACAAACGCGCAATAAAGTCCGAAGTGCACCAAATGTAGCCGGGGACTCACTGCGTTTCGCCGCCCGTTTTTTTTATTTCGAGTCGCGCGCCAGACGCACGAACCACTTCCTGAATCAGTCACGTGGTGCGGCCGGTTCGCGAGGCTTCGAACGTCACCACATACGTCATCAACACGAGCCTCGACACGCGCTTCGTGGAACTCTTCCTGGATTACTCGACACGAGCTTCGAAGCCTCGGCGCGAATGTCCTCGTGACATCTCGGTGGGTCATAATTAGTCACGTGACGTTCGTGTCGAGGCTTCGAACACACACACACACGCGCGCGCGCGCACGTGCATGAGGACGAAATAACAGCATCCATTCAGCTGAGTTCTCTCCAGGAAAGTCAGTGATGGTTTTAAAGGAGGACGAGCTGCCACTGATACAACTGATCTGTGTGTGAGATGGAATCAGGTGGCTGAGGATGACGAGGGAATCTGTCACAGCAAAGACTCATCGCTCAGCGTGTAAATGATGCTTTTCTGTCTTCTGGTCGGTGGTTAACAAGTGACACTGACAGCGCACGTGTTCATCGTGCATCTTGCACTGTGCATGTAATCATTGGCACGTAGTCGTCTCATCACAGGTAACAGGTAGCTTACTTTATGCTACCTGTATTTAAGGTTTATATTGTACTTTTATAAAGTACGTTATTGTACAAAGACAATACAAAGAAGTTGATGTAGTCAATGTGATGTCACCCGTCGGTCTTTGTACCACAATGTTGAATCTTCAACATGTTGAAAAAGATATTTGTTCTCAGTGTAAAACCCGGAGGCCAAACTCTCCTGGCTCTGACGTGGTAGGGCTGTCAACCAATATTATATATGGGATTATTCCATGTTTCAAATGTTGACAAATACACAAAATATTGGCTATTTATTATATATATAAATGTATTTTTAATATAATAAAAGAAGTATAGCCTTCATAGCCTTCTTTCCAGTGAGAGTGTATCTTTGCCCTCCAAGCACAGGTAGGAGTGAAGTTGATACGCGGACACACAAAGACTTTCCGACGATTCAGTTGAAGTTTGTGATTTTATTGCATTAAATAGTACAAACAGATGAACCTGTGTTCCCCACTTCCTGTCACCTGTGCCCCTCGTATCCAACCACGTGCATCTAATCACTGCCACCTAGTGTCCAAATTACTAATATAAATACATCCAAACTAAATAAAACATCATGCCAACAATAAACGTAAATGGCTCCTACAGCGGCAAACAGAAGAAACATGGTGAACTTAAAATGATAATTTGTAGAAACCCCAACCCCCCCCCTTATTTTTGGGGGTCTGTTTTAAAGTTACTAGCATCTCATACATGTGCTGTGGTTCAGTCCATCTCAATCTTGCCACAGCCGCCCTCTGCACAGCTTCCACCCCCTTGTATGTTCCCCCGTGACCTTTCCCCCATCACAGACTCTTCCCGGCTGTGGACGAGCTGTCAGGTGAGCAGATTCATGAACACTTGGTGCGTCGGCTGACTCTCCCGTTGCGTAATAAGGACGATTGGGTTCACTGGAGGTAAAAAATACTCCCATAAATCTGCTCTCCTCTGGAGTATTCATAGACTGAACCCTCTGCATCCGCATCTGGTCCCTAAACGCACCGTCGCTCTGGAGACGCCGGCGGTTCACCACCACAACCACCAGAGGTCTCAGATCCTGCAGAGGAGAGAGGACCACAGGCATTATCAAGTGTGGAGGAACAAGAAGGTACGCGCCTCCTTTGTGGTCCTCTCCTTTACGACGCATTCGACTGGAGGCCGGATGCTTCTCAGGTTTTTCTGTCGGGCCCCACAAACAAAAAGGTCCATGCTGAATTTTTATTGAAATAACGACATTTTGTGAGCTTTTATTAATAATAGAATAAGTCAACACAAAGCATTACTGTAAGTTGAACTAAGTTTCAAGTTGAAAAACATCTTGTCAGAGCTCTTTGAGGTAAAGAGAAGAAGTGAGTGGGAACTAAACAGGGCTGTGATGTTTTACAGTGCGGTTCGATCCGGGTTCTCTCCATAGTTTGCACGTCTCAGTGTCCTTGAGACCCTGAAGCTTCACAGCAGCTCACTGCTCCTTAATCACTACGTGGTGTTGACGAACCGACCGAAGAGCCGGTTAAATGACCCGATTCGTGTACCTGAAGCGGGAGAATCGGGTGCCAAACGTCCATGAACCGACTCACTCCGGCTTTCAAACACTCATTCGTGCCCGCGCTTCAGTGAGCTCGAGCGCGCGATCGGTGGTCTTCTTCTGCGAGTCGCGGGCTGATCCAGCTCACCAGCGCCTCCACTGGAGCGGTGGTACAATCAACCAGGAAGTGGGCCGCCTTGATCGCGCACGACCGAACCGTAAGAGACTCCTGTACAGTTGGTGGCGGTGTACTGCAGAGATAGTCGTCTACCAAGAAACAGAAGAAGAAGAAAAGAACCCGCGACAACCGAGTTGAACCGAGTTGTTGAAGCGCGTTGTGTGACCGTGAGACTCAATCACTGAATGCTGTACTACTAACGTGGAGAGACGATCCCATGAGCCATTGTATGTATCAGTGCATCGAATAAAACGCTGTGATACAATTTTGCTATTTATTGTTTGTGTTTACAAAACACCACTTTGCAGTAGGCTATTTCGTGCATGACAGCTGTTTATAACGCAGTGCACCGTATTTAAGTCATGAGGTGACCGGTCCTGCACTTTGACCGAGAAGTTAACGAACTCTCGCCGAATGAAAATTAACGGCAAGTTAGGTAGGCTGGGTTAGGTCTACCAATTCACAACGCCCATTAGGTTAAGGCAGGGAATATTTCTATCATGGGTTAGACATCGCGTGTAGCCTACTCGTTAACAAATGCGGTGCACGCGATGTAAATGACCGGAAGAGACCGAGACCGCGTCAACCGAGGAGACCGCACACCGAGCTGCTGAACGAGACCGGATGTAACCGCGCACCGTCGGATCTGTAACCGAGCAGAACTCGGTAGTCCAACCAACGACCGTCCGGTTGAACCGACTCGCATAATAGAGTCGGTTGTCCCGTCACTATCACTAAGGTGCTTCGTTTCGGTGTCTGAGCCGGTCCGTTTCCCCCCCAACGTTTAAACCGAGGTTGTGTCGTTGTTCTTTCCCGTTGTTTGTCATTAAGCTGCACTGAGCCGCAGACACGTGACTTCATTTCCTCATGAGAATGACAGGAGATTGTTTGATTCTCATCGTCTTTATTAACTAAATATACGATTAATAAATTCAGTCACACGGTAAAAAAAACTATAAGCTTTTTTGGTTTTTGGGCCACCTGCTCATCGTTTAATAACTCTGTTGTGGCTGTCTGTCAAAACGGCTCTTCCAGCCAAGCCGAGGCCTGCTATGAAAACGTGGAGGCCCCCCGGCCCCCCGCCAGACCGGCAGCGCCATCCACCACCCAAGATGGAGGAGACAAGGTCACCTGAGGGCGATGGCGATGGCGGCGTGCGTACGGAACGACGCGAGGCGGAGCGAGAGGCACCGGGCTCCCAGAGAGCCTCCCCGTACCTCACCGAGCAGCTGAGTCTGAAATGTCCTCAGAGGACACCTACGAGTCCTCCTTTAGTCCAGGACTGCATTTGTTCTACATTATTTGATTTAGCAGTTTATGGAACTTAATTAAATGTCTACTTGTTAGAAATAAAACATGTCATACATCAGAGTATCACACGTCTGTAGAAGCGGATGAGCCCTGGTGTGAACGTGGTCATGTGACACCACACAACCAACAGCAACACGTCTTTTTTTATGTGTGAAGGGGAACAGGAAAGGTTATTCTGAGAAGCCTTGTGCTTCTTCTTCTCACGCTCTGACTGCAGAGTTTTCTCTAAAGCACAAAGTATCAAAAGGGTTTATTTCATTTAACCCTTTTGTTTAATTAGATTTCTTTTATTTCACCTTTTTATTTTTAAAATCAGCGTCACAAGAACCGATTCTTTTGTTAAAACATTCAGCTGTGAGGTGTTTGTTGGAGTTTGAGCCTAAAATCCAAAAGGCCGCATTAAAGTCACTGTTGATAAAATATGTCAATGTCACGACTACCAGAACAAACATGATTAAACTAGTTAATGTATGAATTGTTGATCACGGGTCATTCATACAGGTTCATAAGAAGGCGGTTTATGTGTTTATCATCTTGCACTAGAGTTATTTTTATATATATATATATATATATATATATATATATATATTTATATATATTAAGTGTCACCTCAAGTAGTTACATCATCCTGCACTAAGTGTCACGAGGTTTATAATTGTATTTCTATTTATCTGTGTGATGTATGTTGTACCATTTGCTAATATATATATATATATATATATATATATATATATATTATATATACCTTGTAAATATGTAGTGAAACTGATTTGTTTTCTCTAATTTCTCTCAACTTGCTGTTGCAGATGAGGAACTAAAGAGTTGGTGGAAATTCTCATCTCTATTTTCTCCATTACGTCTTATGCAAATGAGGTGGATTGTGAAAGAGTCTTAACTGTTTCCTCTTTTGATGTGTTTTAAAGGTTTTACCGATTTATACCTTCTCTAAATGTATAGTGGACTGTAGAGTTTTTATTTTTCGAATGCAAAATACAAAAAAAGATGAAAACCTTAAAATACAGAATACAAAATGTTTTTTTAACGTTAATTTACACGTCTCAGTCTGCAGTTCAGTTTTGATGGAAGAGGCGTCCCAGAATGCACCACATCAGCAGAAGCAGAAGTCAGAGAAAACCTCACATCTGATGTTCATCTGTGGTCTCTGCATTTCCACATTTCTCTGCATGTTTCACACCTTTCAAACTGTCTCTTGACACGAAGCGGAATCATTTCTCACAAGCGAGTGTCAGTGTGGACGTGAGGATGGGACACACCTTGTTTGGTGCGTTGGGGCTTTTCTGTGAGTACTTTCTCTGTTTAAATCATAGTTTTCATAGATACAACTTTTAAAATGTAGAAGTTAATAGTTTCTGTCAGTTTGATGATGTTTCTCACTTTATTTTAGCGCTGAATATTCTCCTCTACTGTGGACACGCTCAAGGTTTCTATACAACTCTTTATTTATTTTGATACCTTCACTCAAGACGACTCAACACCTTCATATGAGAACACACACGCGTACACACATACTGCTGTGTAATATACACACAGATCTCACTAGTGAACGTAAATACAGGGCATTGAAAATCCGGACGGTTCTGGTCACCGTAATACAAGCGGAGCGTTTCACAGACGTCTGGCTGAGAACAGGCTGCTCTTTGCGGCGTGAGATGAGCTGACCGCCCGGTGCTGGAGGAGTCAGACGGTCCCGTTAACTGGACCTCACATCTCCCACATCCTCGGAGCAACTTGTTACGAAGGCTGAATGTTGACCAACCGACTGCAGAACAACTAACACACAAGCCCAACACACCGACACACAAACTCCTACAACGACGCTCCGTGACTCTAAACATGGTATATTTATAAAGTTGGACCTACAGAAGGACGGGCGAGTCCAGACTTAAAAGCATATAAAGGAAAGGCGTAAGATTGTCGCTTATCGCTGTTCAAAATCTGCCCTCTTTGCTTCCGTCTTCCGCTGTAACTGAGATGCTTCCGTCTGCTGGTGAGATTTCATTCATACACACTAGTATGTGTAATGTGTTATATATGCACGTGCATAGGTTTACACAGTATGTATGTATGTATGTGTGTGTGTGTAAGTGTCTCAGTAGTGTGCACGAGAGCATTTCAATAGCAAACGTAAGTGTTTCATTAGTTAAGTCCTAAACGGCCCCTCATACTATATGAATGTTAAGAGGAAGTTGACAGTGATGCTGTTTAATTAGCTGATTATTGTTTAAAAGCATCAATTATGTGATTGATAATATTAAGACAAACCATTTTTCAAATATGAAGCAGCAAAGTACACATCAGCAGAGTTCAGGTGAAATCATTTCAGTGAACCTTTATTATTTATTACATGATGATGATGGCTGCAACTTTATGGTGAATCATAAATCACTGATATCTTGTATCATTGTTCATTTAATGAAACTGGATTTAGTAAACTGTTCCACAGACAGAGATGTGATCCTTTAACTCCTGCGTCCTCCTTGTATGAAGGAGAATCAGTGACTCCTTCTTCACTGTCGACATGGAGACCAGAGAAAGGAGAAGAATGCTGACTTCTACAAAGACAAAACACTTATTGAGATGGACACAAACCATCAACACACACATGAAATCACCATTTCTCTGATGTCTGATGGGAGCTCTTTAGCAAGTGCAGATTTAAGGACAAAGAATCTGAAATAGAATATTTGAAATGTGAGATTAGTTACTATGTTTAAAGACATTGTACCCAAACACCTGTTTAACACATGAAGACAGATAAAAAGATGGAGGACATCAGCAGTGACAGTAATCCACCAAGGACTCATCATAACACGTCTTTATTCTGTCAAACCTCTTTCCAACAGATCCTCGTCCTGTCCTCACAGTGTCTCCATCATGGACGAGTCCTGAGACTCAGTGACTCTGACCTGCAGTGTTGGTCTTCTCTCCCCCTCCGTCTGCAGGGATGGAGGTTCTGGTTTTAAAGCTGTTCCAGATCTGTCAGACTACTACAACTACTACACCTATGAGCTTCTAGCTGGTGGCACCACTGGGACTGAACAGGATTCCTACATTCTTCATGGACAGACACACACAGCAGGATATGCGTGCAGAGCTAGAAGAGGAGATCCTGTGTTTTACACCTGGCATAGTGGTGTGAAGTTTGTCTGGTCTGGAGTGAGTTTGTTCAGACTTTTATATTCTTGCACAAGGGAATAAATGTCCTTTTGTGTTGACATTGTTTGTCCTGTGTGTGTCTCCTAATGATGTGTCTTCAGGTGTGAATCCAGCAGCGTCTCTCACAGTGAGTCCTCACAGACTGCAGCACTTCAGCACAGAGTCACTGTCACTGATCTGTGAGGGAAACTCTACTGAGTGGAGAGTGATGATGGCTCATAAATCTGGTTACGTGTCATCCTGTTCTACTGGGGAGAAATGAATGGATCACATGCAACACCACTAGAGCGAGTAGTGGAGTGTACTGGTGTGAGTCTGAAACACAGTCCAGCAATGCAGCCAACATCACTATACACAGTGAGTTTATATTCATTTAAAGGTTTTTATATCTAAAGTATTTACACATCTTATTACAGAGTGCTGACATTTTTAAGGTGACTTCATGACGAGTTTAACTCAATATTTATTTTAACAAACAATTCAACAATCTTAGTTTGTTGCAGTATCTTTTCTCTGAATTATCCAACACGTCTTTGTGGTTTACTTTCCTCTTTATGACCATTGACATCCACCGTTGACTTTATAGTTTGACAGACGGGTCGGGCAGCACCAGATGCAAACATATCAACCATAAACATAAAAGGCTTTGGTGTTGATACTCACATTGACTTTTAATGGGAACAGTGCAGTCGATCATCCTTCTTGCCGCTGCATCAAAGTCTGCTGTTAGTTTTGTTGTCAATTCTCTCCAGAACAGATGTGAGGTGTTCATCACTCACTGTGACCTGTGAGGTGCTTTGTTGGTGTTCATCACTAAAAGTCTGTTCACACACGTAGAGACAAACAACAGCAGCATCTTCTGTGCCGTCTGCTGCATGTTTGGAAACTTGGCTTCATTTAATGAAACATAAAACTCACTCAGTGACGTCTTGATTTAATAAACATGTTTGATGAAGTGCTGATATAATATAATGTGGTGATAATTAATAAATGTTAACTAGTGTGAGAGAAAGTTACACTGATGCTGTTTAATTAGCTGATCTTTGTTTAAAAGGATAAATTATTAGATAATATTGATTCATTCATATAAAACAAAAGAAAGTTAAGACAAACCATCCCATATTTTATCCCTATTGACAAATTCTGAGTCAATTAGTTGATTAATTATTTATAACTGAAATGGATCAAACACATCAGCAGAGTGTGGCGCCTCCTTCAGGTGAAATGTTCTCATTACTCAGTGAACCTTTTATTATTTATTACAGGGAGACTGACTTTGACATCTTCTTCTGTCTGCAACTTGATGTTAAATTACATAATTCCCTGATATCTTGTATCATTGTTCATTTAATGAAACTGATTTAGTAAAGTAAAGAATTGTTCCCACAGACAGAGATGATCCTTTAATCCCCTCGCCCTCCTTTGTATGAAGGAGAATCAGTGACTCTTCACTGTCGACATGGAGACCAGGAGAAAGGAGAAGAATGCTGACTTCTACAAAGACAAACACTTATTGAGATGGACACAAACCATCAACACACACATGAAATCACCATTTCTCTGATGTCTGATGAGAGCTCTTACAGAAGTGCAGATTTAAGGACAAAGAATCTGAAATAGAATATTTGAAAATGTGAGATTAGTTACTATGTTTAAAGACATTGTAACTAATCTCACATTTCAAATATTCTGACTCAAGACTATCATGATCTTCACTTGCTCAAACTCCCATCGGGCTGTCAGAATGTGTTTCGCTGTGTGTTATGGTTTGTGTCCATCTCAATAAGTGTTTTGTCTTTGTAGAAGTCGGCATTCTTCTTCCTTTCTCTGGTCTCCATGTCGACAGTGAAGAGTCACTGATTCTCCTTCATACATGAGGACGCGTTAAAGGACCACATTCCCGTTCAGAACAGTTCTTTACTTTACATAATTTAACATAAAGTTGCAGACAGAAGAAGATGTCAAAGTCAGTCTCCCTGTAATAAATAATAAAAGGTTCACTGAGTAATGAGAACATTTCACCTGAAGGAGGCGCCACACTCTGCTGACGTGTTTGATCCATTTGTGTTATCAATAATTAATCAACTAATTAACTCATAATTTGTCAATAGGGATGAATATGGGATGGTTTGTCTTAACTTTTGTTCTATTTGAAATAATCAGTATTATCTGATAATTGATCCTTTTAAACAAAGATCAGCTAATTAAACAGCATCAGTGTCACTTTCTCTCACACTAGTTAACATTTATTAATTATCACCACATTATATTATATCAGCACTTCATTAAACATGTTTATTAAATCAACACGTCACTGAGTGAGTTTTATGTTTCATTAAATGAAGCCAAGTTTCCAAACATGCAGCAGACGGCACAGAAGATGCTGCTGTTGTTTGTCTCTACGTGTGTGAACAGACTTTTAGTGATGAACACCAACAAAGCACCTCACAGGTCCCAGTGAGTGATGAACACCTCACATCTGTTCTGAGAATTGACAACAAAACTAACAGCAGACTTTGATGCAGCGGCAAAGAAGGATGATCGACTGCACTGTTCCCATTAAAAGTCAATGTGAGTATCAACACTGTAAAGCCTTTTATGTTTATGGTTGATATGTTTGCATCTGGTGCTGCCCGACCCGTCTGTCAAACTATAAAGTCAATGTGGCCCCTGAGCCTAAACGTTTGCCCACATCTGGTCTAAAAGGTACAAAGTGAGCAGATCCTCCTGGTTTAAAGTCAATGGTGGATGTCAATGGACATGAAGAGGAAAGTAAACCATAAAGACGTGTTGGATAATACAGAGAAATGATACTGCAACAAACTAAGATTGTTGAATCCTTTGTTAAATAAAATATTAAGGTAAACTCATCATGAGGTCACCTTAAAAATGTCAGCACTCTGTAATAAGATGTGTAAATACTTTAGATATAAAACCTTTAAATGAATATAAACTCACTGTGTATAGTGATGTTGGCTGAATGGCTGAACTGTGTTACAGACTCACACCAGTACACTCCACTACGCGCTCTAGTGTCGGTGTTGCATGTGGATCCATTCATTTTTCCCCAGTCAGAACAGGGTGACAGGCGGCCATATTCATCAGCCTTCATCACTCTCCACTCAGTAGAGTTTCCCTCACAGATCAGTGACAGTGACTCTGTGCTGAAGTGCTGCAGTCTGTGAGGACTCACTGTGAGAGACGCTGCTGGATTCACACCTGAAGACATCATTAGAGACACACACAGGACAAACAATGTCAACACAAAAAGGACATTTATTCCCTTGTGCAAGAATATAAAAGTCTGAACAAACTCACCTCCAGACCAGACAAACTTCACATCACTATACTGAGTGTAAGACACAGGATCTCCTCTTCCAGCTCTGCACACATATCCTGCTGTGTGTGTCTGTCCATGAAGAATGTAGGAATCCTGTTCAGTCCCAGTGGTGCCACCAGCTAGAAGCTCATAGGTGTGTAGGGTAGGCGTGACAGGTCTGGAACAGCCTTAAACCAGAAGAACCTCCATCCTGCAGACGGAGGTTCAACACTGCAGGTCAGAGTCACTGAGTCTCCAGGACTCGTCCATGATGGAGACACTGTGAGGACAGGACTGAGGACATCTGTTGGAAAGAGGTTTGACAGAATAAAGACGTGTTATGATGAGTCCTTGGTGGATTACTGTCACTGCTGATGTCCTCCATCTTTTTATCTGTCTTCATGTGTTAAACAGGTGTTTGGGTACAATGTCTTTAAACATAGTAACTAATCTCACATTTCAAATATTTTATTTCAGATTCTTTGTCCTTAAATCTGCACTTGTAAGAGCTCCCATCAGACATCAGAGAAATGGTGATTTCATGTGTGTGTTGATGGTTTGTGTCCATCTCAATAAGTGTTTTGTCTTTGTAGAAGTCAGCATTTTCTCCTCTCTGTCTCCATGTCAACAGTGAAGAGTCACTGATTCTCCTTCATACAAGGAGGACG
>BMAF01000525.1:0-49968 GCA_014132575.2 Gasterosteus nipponicus
TACCATACTACTGGTATTTCTATCGCTATTAATACTACAACTACTACTAATGTTATTACAAAAACTACTATGGCTAATAGTATTACAGCTGTTTCTACTGCTGTTCATACTAAACCTACTATTACTGCTTATACTGCTAGTACTACTAATACCACAATTACAACTATAACTAATACTACTACTAATATTACTACAAACAATTTTAAACAAATTTAAGCTCCTGCAACTTCTGTTTTTAGAAAATCTATTGAAATTCAGCTTCCCCACTTCCTGTATTTTCAGCAGTTCTTTAAAATAATTTCAGCTATTCTCATGCCTCTATCAACAGCAATTTTTAATATTCATTTCTGTATTTTTTGCAATATTTCAAATTTATTTCAGCTGTTTTCATTTCTGCTTTTCAGCAAATCTTTTGAAATTCCTTTCAGCTTCTCCCATTTCTGTATTTTCAGCAATTTCAAATTCATTTCAGCTTTTCAGCAAATGTATTCAAATTCCCTTCAACTTTCTGTATTTTCAGCTATTTTTAAATATTCAGTGCAGCTTTCAGCTTTTTGCATTCCAACGCATTTTCAGCAGGAAATGCCTTTTCTGCATTCAAGTATTGTTCTTCGAATCTTTATTATTATTATTCTTCTATTTCTTCGTGCGCACCTTTCAACTCCTTCATACTTTCAGCTATTAAAACCCTTCAAATATTAAAATATTCAGCTTCTTTCTGGCTTGGGGCTATGACTTTTCAGCTTTCTACCTCTTAAGCTTGAATTTATATAAATCAATAATCATTAATATTTTAACATGGTTTTCAAATGGAGATTGTTTTCAAATCCTCCTTAAACTTCTTCAACTTTCAGATTTTTCAGCTCCGCCAATCTTTCAGCTACAGACACCATTTCAACTCTCAAATGTTCACACAAGTCTCAACTATTTTATGAAAAAAACTGCTTCTTGATATCTATTGTACTTTTTTCATAATCACTGATTATGTTTCACTAGTTCTTCGCTCCGTTTCTGACTTTTACATGAGTGTGTATTGCGTCTGCTAGAGTGGAGAGCTCGCGGGCTAGAGTGTGGGGCAGCGCAGAAATCTGGTTAAAAAAGTATGGAACTTCTGTCCTTGCAGCCAAAGTATACACTCTAGAGGCTTCATTTCTTCAGATTAATGAGGGTATGGTTGTGCTGATTGGATTAATGTGTTCATGGAATCCCAGAGTTTTTTAGTTTTGGCGCAAGGAGTGTTTGAGTGACACAACCTCTGCCAAAAGCCCCATAGGCTCCAATACAAATCTGCCGACATATTTCTCACAAAAATCCACAAGGTACACGTTTTGTCAACGGCCATAGGAGCCGTATTTATTACCGGACAGACATAAAAACACATCCACGCGTTCGGTAGAGTCTTGGGTCTCATACAAACGCCGTATTTTTTAGATAGCTGTTATAGTTTTGCGCTGGTTCTCATTTGTTTGAGGTGTGGATTCTGTGTAACTTGCTGCCATGTCTCTGCCTTTTGCAGCCGCACAGGTGCGCCGTTGTCGTGGTTACGAGCACTCACATGCTGCAAGATCTGTCTGTGGCTCACAGCTGCTCCTATGAGCTGATTAGTGGAGTCACATGACGCAGCTATGCTTTCTGTCAACAGACCAATATGATAAAGACACTCGCCCCCTCCCCCCTCCACCCTGACCTCTTCTCACTGTTAATCACTCAGTCAGTCAGTATGTCTGTCTATTTCTCCTCCTCTCTCTCTCCCTCTATCTCTTCCTCACCACCCCTCCCTTCCTCACCCTCTCACCCTCCCTCCCTCTATCTACACCCCCCCACCCCACCCAATCCAATAATTTCAAAATAAAAGCCCCATGGAGGGAATTTTTACTGTAATGTTTGTGATGAGGCCTATTAATTAAAAACTTCTTAGTTTGAATAACAAACATTCTGTCTCCCAACCCCCCCTCACCCAATTCCATCATTACAAACTAAAAGCCTCAATGATTATCTGTACCTTAACCATGAAGCGGTTTCGTTGAAATACGCATTGCTCTTTCAAATACTACTATAACCACTACGAATATTACTAGTACTTCTAGTAGAACTACAACTGATACTTCTACTACCATACTACTAGTATTTCTACTGCTATTAATACAACTACTACTAATGTTATTAAAAATACTACTATGGCTAATAGTATCAGTATTCCAGCTGTTTCTACTGCTATTGATACTAAACCGACTTCTACTGCTAGTACTAATACCCAAATTACAACTAACATTACTACAAACAATTTTAAACCTCTTTTATTCATCTCAGCTTTTGTTATTTCTGTACTTTTTAAAATTCATTTAAGCTCCTGCAACTTCTGTTTTGCAATATTTCACATTTATTTCAGCTGTTTTCATTTCTGCTTTTTCAGCAAATCTATTGAAATTCCTTTCAGCTTCTCCCATTTCTGTATTTTCAACTATTTCAAATTAATTTCAGCTTTTCTAATATCTTTTATTTCAGCAA
This sequence comes from Gasterosteus nipponicus, assembly GCA_014132575.2. Taxonomy (NCBI): domain Eukaryota; kingdom Metazoa; phylum Chordata; class Actinopteri; order Perciformes; family Gasterosteidae; genus Gasterosteus; species Gasterosteus nipponicus. Next base: position 2,509 of record BMAF01000525.1, read on the forward strand.
ATGTATTCAAATTCCCTTCAACTTTCTGTATTTTCAGCTATTTTCAAATATTCAGCAAATGTACTCAAATTCCCTTCAACTTTCTGTATTTTCAGCTATTTTTAAATATTCAGCAAATGTATTCAAATTCCCTTCAACTTTCTGTATTTTCAGCTATTTTTAAATATTCAGTGCAGCTTTCAGCTTTTTGCATTCCAACGCATTTTCAGCAGGAAATGCCTTTTCTAGTTTGCCTTATTCTCTTCCGTACAAAGGTTTGGCACGCATCTCCTCCCGCACCGTTGGTCGGAATTGCCTGAAAATAGTCTCAAACTGTCGGTACAGATCGGGAATCGTGTGCTATTACCTGAATAAGAGAATAGACTAAGAAAAGTCTCCATAGAGCCCCCTAGAAAGTTGAAAAGTACCACACTAGGCCAGTTTTTTCCCCGATGCCTGATTGACTTGAAATTTGGCACACAGGTGCTCTTGGATATGCCCTACAAAAAAGTCAACCATGGTATGCAAATGCGCCTAACAAAATTTTCCGCCATTTTTAATTTTTTGAAAAACACGTTTTTGCGAACTCCTCCTAGACGCTTGCTCTAATTTTCACGAAAATTTTAGGAAATCATTATTGGGCCTTGTTGATATCTCATTGGGTTTCGAAGTTATGGACCAATGAATGTTGTAGGAGGTGGGGCCTAAAAGTGAAAGACCTATAACTTATAAAAGGTATTTGACTTGTCCTCACCAAATGTTGCTTTTTTTTTTGCAATTTCCATCGTATTTTGGATTTACAAATGAAGAAACTCCTCCAAGAGTTTAATCCCGATCCACTTCATTTCAGATTACTCACTTCAAATTATAGCGCCGCCTATTGGCTTAGCTAAAGGCAAAAGTTTTACACTTTAATGTGTATCTCCTTGCCATTTAATCCGATCAACCTCAAATCCTTGAATATAAGCCTTAAGGCTTTGATAATAGTTCACAGTGAATATTGGGAGTTTTTGAAAAACCTTGTTGCCGTGACAACACTGTCTCCGCATGAAAGTTCAAGCAGATACTCCGGTGCCTTGGCAAACTCAAAAACTCTTGGGAACTTCTGTCAGTGCCCTATGTGATGACATTAAAGAGCTGATGTGGAGTTTTGACTCAATCGCCTCCATAGTGCCCTCTGGCAGTTTTCAATGAAGTAGCCCCAGCGCCCTGTTCGACCTATATGAAAGACAATTTTTGGACGTAAAAAAAAGTCTCTTGGGACCAAGCTCTAAAATGAACAGGAAGTCAGTTATAATTTTTTTTGCGTGAATATTTCCTCTATTTTTCTAGAAGCTATACTTTGACGACCTCCACTCTGCGACTTTGTCACAGCCACTTCAAATTTTGACAAAACAATCCTAAGACCTTGGTGATTACAAGGTATTAAAAACTGTTTGTGTTACGCTGTTGCTGTGGGAACCTTATCTTCAAGGTCAAAGAAGAAGTGCTTTTGAGGGACTAAATATTCTCCATTCTGTACTAAACTTGGAAAACACATTTACAGTTAAAGATGTAGTTACTTCATATGATTTCAATGCATCCAAACAGCTTTTTGACTTGACAGTGCCCCCTACACTTATTCATAAACTCCCTCCTGGCAGGCCTCCCTCCTACAGCTCTACAACCTCTGCAGCTCATCCAGAATGCAGCAGCTCGACTGGTCTTTAACCTGCCTAAATTCTCCCACACTACTCTCTTCACTTGCTACCAGTGGTTGCCCGCATCCACTTCAAAACATTGGTGCTTACGTACCATGCTGTGAATGGATCGGTACTAGTCTACATCCAGGACATGGTCAAACCCTACATCCTAACCTGCAAACTCCACTCTGCATCTGCCAAATGGCTTGTTCCTCCCCCACTGAGGGCAAAACACTCAACAAGATCACAACCCTTTGCTCTGCATCGCTTCTACAAGGCCACCAGACATCCAGGCGACCTGAAATCGGACTAAGTATCTCTTTCTTTAAACCAAGCTAGTCTGCTAAATTTGCTGTTGATTCTAGTGTCTTAAGTTAATTTGATTGCTGATTTGCTTTAGTTTTTGTCGTCTCACGACCAGTTCTCTTTGTTTAAAGTTATCTTGGTTGCTAGTTTGCTCAAGCTCTTTCAGTCTTTTAGTGCCAGTTTGTGTTCTAGATTCTACTATTAAGTTAACTGCCAGTGTGCCCTCCTAACTCTGCTAGGTTTTGACCTGATCTAAGTCTGTTTTGCCTTGTTTTCTGAAGCAAATAAGACTTGTATCCTTAAACTCTCATTTTGTCAAAACACCACATGGTGTTTGTTCACTGATTAGGGTGTCAAGCTACTGGTGCTTTGCATTTTGAGGAGTTTCTGTCGAGGCCAATCGACCCTTTGTCTCCTAAACGACGGGGGAGCGGCCAGCGCAGCCGCAGCCGACTTCCACTAACGAGGGAGTATTTAACTAGAAATCGTGGGAAGCGTTAGCTTATCCTCGCAACACGAAGACGAGCACAACAAAGACCAGGGAGTCTTTCGTGGCAGTCTTCGGGGCGGCTGAATGCGGCGCCTACTTCTGCTATTTTTAATAATGTGTTTGACCCCTTTACCCGTGCCTGTTCGAATCTCTTCCCGCAGATACTACAGGCCTCGGGCTAGATCTGCTCTCTATCGTAACCTCTCCTCTCTCTCCTATCCCACCCGCTCCACACATGTCCAGCACCTCGTCACAGGAGGTCTCTGGAACTTCGCTATCCAGCAGTCACTCGACTTCCTCGCTCTGACCGAGACCTGGATCACACCTGAGAACACATCCACCCCAGTCGCTCTCTCCTCCGCCTTCTCCTTCAGCCACACTCCCAGGCCCACTGGTAGGGGTGGTGGCACAGGTCTACTCATTTCACCCAAATGGAGCTTTTCTCTCTACCCTCTACCACTATCCACCCCATTGTCCTTTGAATTCCATGCTGTAACAATCACTCACCCGGTACAATAAACCATCATTGTCCTCTACCATCCGCCAGGCTCCTTAGGTCATTTCTTGGAAGAACTGGACATTCTCCTGTCTAATTTCCCCGAAAATGGACCTCCGCTCATCCTCCTGGGTGACTTCAACATCCAGACAGAGAAGTCATCTGACCTCTTACATCTACTATCTTCCTTCGCTCTGTTACTCAGTCCCTCTCCTCCTACTCACAAAGCCGGCAATCACCTTGACTACATCTTTACTAGAAACTGCTCTACCACTAACCTCTCTGTAACTCCACTTCATGTCTCTGATCACTTCTTCATCTCTTACTCCCTTCCACTCTCTATAACTAACAAACCTCCCTCATTGACTAACTCTATACCGGCTCGTCGCAATATTCGCTCCCTCTCTCCCTCCTCGCTGGCATCCTCTGTTCTATCAGCTCTCCCTTCAACTGACTCCTTCTCACTCTTGCATCCGAACGCTGCTGCAGAGACTCTCCTCTCAACTCTTTCCTCCTCTCTAGACTCTCTCTGCCCTCTTACGACACAACGGACTGGCAAATCCCCTCCGGCTCCGTGGCTGTCTCAACCGGTCCGTGCCATGAGAGCCACCATGCGAGCGTCGGAAAGGAGATGGCGTAAATATACGATATTATATTACGACCTGAGGACCTGCTTGAATTTCAATCTCTCCTCTCCTCGTTTTCTGCTTCTATCTCTTCTGCCAAAAGCTCTTTCTACCAATCCAAAATCGAATCCTCATTCTCTAACCCCAAAAACTCTTCTCGATCTTCTCCATCTCCTCGAATCCCCTACCCTCCTCCCCCTCCCCTTCTTCCGGGAGACTTTGTCAACTACTTCACCAAGAAAATAGCTGACATACGCTCCTCCTTCTCAAACCCACCTCCTACTTCTCACGTCCCACCGACTCACCTCTTTTCGCCTCACTTTCCTCTTTCACCGCCCCTCTCTCCTAACCAAATTCTTACCCTAGTAACCTCTGCCCGTCCGACCACCTGCCCTCTTGACCCCATTCCATCACATCTTCTACAATCTATCGCACCTTACCTTCTTCCGTTCCTCACCTGTCTCATCAACAACGCTCTGTTATCTGGCTGTTTTCCCAATTCTCTGAAGGAGGCAAGAGTCAACCCCTGAAGAAACCCATACTCAACCCTTCTGAAGAAAACAACTACAGACCGGTCTCTCTTCTTCCCTTTTTGTCCAAAACCCTTGAACATGCTATCTTTAATCAACTCTCCTCTTATCTCCACTGTAACAACCTCCTTGACCCCCACCAGTCAGGTTTCAAGGCAGGCCACTCCACAGAGACTGCTCTCCTTGCTGTCTCTGAGCAACTCCACACTGCTAGAGCCGCCTCTCGCTCCTCTGTCCTCATCCTTCTGGACCTCTCTGCTGCATTTGACACGGTCAACCACCAGATCCTTATTTCCTCCCTTCAGGAACTTGGTGTCACAGGCTCTGCTCTCTCCCTTCTCTCGCCCTACTCGATGGCTGCACCTACCGGGTAACCTGGCGAGGATCTATGTCGGAACCTTGTCCTCTTACTACTGGAGTTCCCTCAGGGTTCCGTGCTGGGTCCCTCCTGTTTTCGCATTACACCAATCCTCTTGGCGCTGTCATTCGCTCGCATGGCTTCTCTTACCACAGCTATGCCGATGACACCCAACTAATTCTCTCCTTCCTCACTGACACCCAGGTGGCGGCTCGGATCTCTGCCTGTCTAACTGACAGCTCTCAGTGGATGTCCGCCCACCATCTGAAAATCAACCCCGACAAGACTGAACTACTTCTCTTTCCCGGAAAAGATTCGGTCACCCAGGACCTGACAGTCAACTTTGGGAACTCCGTACTAACGCCCACTTTGACCGCTAAGAACCCCCGCGCCACACTCGACAGCCAACTCTCCCTGACTCCCAACATCACCGCGACAACGTGATCCTGTAGATACACGCTCTACAACATCAAGAGAATACGTCCCCTTCTCACTCAGATGGCAGCTCAGGTACTGATTCAGGCTCTTGTCATCTCCCGCCTGGACTACTGCAACTCCCTCCTGGCAGGTCTCCCTGCCACCGCCATTCGACCTCTGCAGCTCATTCAGAATGCAGCAGCTCGACTGGTCTTCAACCTTCCGAAATTCTCCCACACTACTCCACTCCTCCGCTCTCTTCACTGGCTACCGGTGGCCGCCCGCATCCAGTTCAAAACATTGGTGCTCACGTACCATGCTGTGAATGGATCGGGTCCAGCTTACATCCAGGACATGGTCAAACCCTACATCCCAACCCGCACTCTCCGCTCCGCATCTGCAAAACTACTCGTCCCTCCCTCACTGAGAGCAAAACACTCGACTAGGTCTCGACTCTTCGCTGTCCTTGCGCCGAAATGGTGGAACGAGCCCTCTGAAGACATCAGGACCGCAGAGAGCCTTCACATCTTCCGCCGCAAACTAAAGACACACCTCTTCAGACTCTACCTCGACTAAAGACTAACAAATTGTAGCACTTAAATTGTACTTGTAACGTCACTCATCTATAGCAAATTGTAAATTGGCTTATTTGAGGAAATTGCACTTTCTTGTTTCTTGTTCTCCTGAGTTTGTACCCTATGGTTGAATGCACTTATTGTACGTCGCTTTGGATAAAAGCGTCAGCTAAATGACATGTAATGTAATGTAATGTAATATTGGATTTCTCTGGTTGATAGACCGGACAACACAAAGTTAGCCAGCTTGTCGGCAGGAATATCCAGAGGCGGGCGTCCAGCACCTGTGCTTGTAGTACCAGCGCTAATGTTGACTTCTGCTGCAGGACAAACTCTCCCAGCTGCACTTGCCCGACTCCACCTGCAAGTGGATCACAGACTTCCTGTCTGACAGGAAGCAGCACGTGAAGCTGGGGAAACATGTCTCAGCCTCTCGGACCATCAGCACCGGTTCCCCCCAAGGCTGCGTTCTTTCCCCTCTGCTCTTCTCCCTGTACACCAACAGCTGCACCTCCAGTCACCAGTCCGTCAAGTTCCGCAAAGCCTCTCTCGGCGGTTGGATACTTTGAAAAGCTAGCTCATGCTCGCTCGTTCCTTCAACACAACCAATAAACTGATCACTCAACATGAAATATATAATATTTGTTTTATAAAATGGCAATCAGAAGATTGAGTGGCCGAGCGAACCTTTGCTCTGAGGGGGATTCTGGGTGCGATCACGGAGGATGTTGATCTGGTGCACGGCGCCGAAAGGCTCAAAAAGCTCTTTGAGTTCCGTTTCTTCCCAGGCCCGCGGGATCTGCCCCACGAACATCTTGATAGAGTCGGGGTCCGGCTGGTCCAACTGCTCCAGCGAACCGTTCATCTGGCTGCCATTCCCGTTTCTAAGAAAGAAAGAAGGAAAAGGGTCAAATTAATTGAATTGTTAGTGTTATTGAGAAGCGTTATTGAGAAGCACACTGTTATCAACTTGGTGAGTAATGCTTACAATGTAGCGCTCTCCTGAAATAACTTAATCAAATCAACAATCAACATAATTGTTCAGAGAGGCAGATTGATATCCATCTCGTTTAGATCTGAGCATAATGAACAATATCAGCTTAATCAAATGTATTTTTTAAAACTCCCAAATAGCTGGGCTTTGTCATGGTGTTGGAAGACTGAAACCAAAAATTGAACATCAGTTGTGATGTACTAGATAAACTAGAATCAATATCGTTGGGGTTTCATAACTACCTTTAATATGCTTAAATAGGTTTTATGGAATGTCAAAGTTACTATCACGGAGTCAGATGGTTTATAGATGAACGAATCATTATTATTGTGATCATTTAACACATGTACGCTGAAGCAGATGTTGAAACAATGTATTGTTTACTATGTTGATAAAAACAACTATTCCAATGTGAAAATAATATTTGAATCTAAAAAAAAAAACAGGGGCAACAGCAACGCTTTGCGAGTGGGCGCGCGGCTGACTGTACTGACTATATATTGCATGAATAAAATAGATAAGCAACACTTTCATGCACTGGTTTGATTATTTGCCGTTTCATGCCCCAGGAGAAGTTCCATGTTTACCAGCACAGCTGGCTAGGAGCGTTCAATGTCGGTACTGTAAAACATTTAACAATTAATGTTGATAATATTTGTTTCAAACACTGAATGAAGCCTGCCATATTTGGGACAAGAATCGCGACCTTAAATTGCTTGTATATAACTCTGGATCACCACTCAGCATTTGTTTATTGTCATTTAAACCAGTGGTCCCCAACCAGCGGGCCGCGGACTGTTACCGGACCGTGGGCCGTTTGGTACCAGGCCGCACCACAGAAAGCTTATTTTTTTTCTTCTCTGAAAAATGTTTTATTTTGAAAATTGAGCAGATTTTCTCCTAATTATGTGCGCTCGTCTCTCTGACATATTCCCCACTCGTCACCAGGCATTTTTCTTCACCTTGTCCTCTTACTGTGCACGGCAGTTTCGCCCACCAGTGAACACAGAGCGCGCGACTACTACAACTCCCCCCCCCCGCCATGCTTTAAGCATTCCAACTATTGTTCTTTGAATCTTTAACTTATTCTTCTATTTCTTCCTTGGCACCTTTCAACTCCTTCACACTTTCAGCTATTAAAAACGTTCAAATATTAAAATATTCAGCTCCTTTCCGGCTTTCCAGCTATGACTTATCTCAGCTTTCTACCTCTTAAGCTTGAATTTATATGAATTAGTATTTAGTAATTCCAATTGAGATCATGTTCAAATACTCTTAAACTTCTTCAACTTTCAGATTTTTCAGCTTCGCCAATCTTTCAGCTACAGACACCATTTCAACTTTCAAATGTTGTCACAAGTCTCAACTGTTTTATGGAAAAAACTGCTTGTTGATATCTATTCTACCCCCCGGCGGTCGTTCCGCCCGAAACAACTACTAGACAGCCCCCAGTTGGTTACTCCCCCCAAATTCAAAAATCAAGGGCACAAACGTTTCCTGACAAGTGCTGGAAACCAGGAATGAGACCGGAGCCACATCGGCCACCGGTGTCTAGGCGAAGGAATCATGTTAAGAACAAAGTATCCCTCACAATAACCAATGTAATCCCACAATTGATCAAGAAGGGCCACAAGTACAACACGCACACAACAAAAATGTCTTATATTGTTGAAAGGGAAACTGTCAAAAAAAAGGATACACTAAAAACCAATATAACACACAGACCTTTGGACGCGAGCCATCCGTCTTTTACAAATTGAGCCCAGTCGTTCCGCAGAAACCCCAAACTCCTTGAGGGACCTAAATGTCATGCTGACAAATCACACTTCAGCTCTTCTGATATCCAACTTCACACCTCCATATGAATGTTTGCTTTTTTCCCCCCTCCGGAGACGTCAATATAGTCGTAAATAAATAAAATAGTAGAAAACCACTCCAGTTAAGCAACAGCCCCTCTCCACCAAAAACAGGCGAGTGCCCCCCTCCCACTACCTCCGACAGCAAAAGGGAAGATGGTACAGAGAGTAACCTACAGCTTCTTCCCCACAGCAGGGGAACAATCACATATTGTTTGCCCATGCTGGAGAACACTATTCCCCGCTCCCCTGCAGCACAATGGGCCAAGTCAGAGGGTCGCTTTGGAACACGTCGAAGGCTATGTCTGCTAAGGCCACGTCGCTAGTGGTTGACACTATTTATCCCGCTTTTCCAGTTGCAGTCTGAGCAAGCAATTAGAAGGCAACAGCTGTCTGCAAGTATCAGTGTCTTCAATTAGGTATCAGTTTCAAGTGACACCTGCGGACATTATGTAGCATCTCACAGTAGAAGAAGCGTAAAGCTGTTAAGGCTGTATAATGTTAGGTCAATGCCGTGGCATCTCGCCAATACAAAGCTGCCATGACATGCTTAACAACACTTCCGACAGTTTTTACTTTGGCAGAAATCAGATTCAATGACGATGGTTCACAATGAGTGCTTATCAAAAGGTTTAAGCATCACAATTGGAATGTCATTCTCCTTCTCCTCTTTGGCACTGGGCTGAAACCAGAAATTTCAGGACTGACATTGTATCTCAGACCCTGAGGAAATGTATCTCATGGTTAGGGCCGCAACTAACGATTATTTTAGTAATCGACTAACCTATCGACTATTTTTTCGATTCATCGACTAATCTAATGATTATTTCCCCCCAAAAAATATTGACTCAATGTTGAAATTTGAATTAAAATGTATTTGAGTAACAAGTTGTGTAAACATCATCATTATAAATAAACAAAATAGTAATACAAATTAAAGTGCAAATAACGTTTTAAAAGTAACTCAAAATGACTATCAAGCCTCTGCAAGTGCAAAATAACTCTAACATTCAAAGTCCAAAACTAAAACAATTAAATTAACAATTAAAGTGCAAGTAAGGGTTTAAAAGTAAATCAAAATGACTTCAGGGGAAAACACAATTCATACACATTTCAAATTGCAATGTAAAAACGTGAGCATATTGAAATTATATAGCATAGTGTAAAATGAGTTCTGGAAGGTAAGGTGTAACCTGGATGAAATGTGTTGACCATCTGCACAAAGCCCTCATCCTTAACCATTCGAGGTCTCATGTCATTGACAAGCATGTTGAGGATGCTCTCCGTCAAGACTCTGCCATCTGAGGGGTGCATGAGTCTCTCTTCAGGACAAACTGGTCCACACGCCTTTGCTTAACACTGCTTAAACCTCTGTTGTTGTCAGATGGAGCATAATTTCTCAGGTAGACTGAGCGGAAACCGTAACAATGCATCTAAAATGAAGAGCCAAACAGCCCTGCATGCAGCAATAGCAGAGAATGTGCAAACTGTTCCAACTCAGTCAACCATTACGCAAACTGGTTATAGGCAACAGAATCTTTAACACAAAACTGTCAGTTCAAGCTTACAAAGATATTATGTGGATGTGTTGGAAAATCCCTGCGTGTGCAGATATATATATATATAAATACTGCTCCAGAGAGCCATTAATCTCTTAGTGTCACATTCCTTTAAACCAATCCATTACAACATGTTTTCATGTGATTTCATGAAGACAGCAGACACTGACTTAATCCATAAGCATCTCAACCCCAGTCTAATCCTGTAAATATATTGAAAATATTAAGCTCATTTTATTTTACACTCCAAATAGCTTATTTATTTTTCTGACTAGACATGCTGCTAGTGTAGACTTTGTCCATAACTAAATAAACGTACCGCAGTGACAATTTCACCTGCATGATGGTTGCATCTGGTCTTATGTAACCGTGTCCCACAATATCTGTTTGCAAAGCTTCCAGAGGAATTTGCTCAACCTTCAATGGCTACGTGACTAGGAGCGTTCCAGGGCTCTACAGTTCCAGGACAGCCAGCCATGTAATTATTGCATTGCAGTAGCAGAGAAACAGGTGACAGACTACACCAGAGAACCCCTGCTCTCAGCCTTCAACATCTGGCCCCATGGCACTCTCACCCCACTGCTACCACACTCCTGGTGGCGAGCCAACCAGCTGGGCCAAGGAACCCCCCCCTCCACCAAGTGCCAAGAACCCTCACTTTGACCTGATCAACAGCTTCCTGACCATGTCAAAAGGGATCACTGTGACGCTAGAGACGTCTATTCGACTAGTCGTCTAAGGTGTGCGAGAGTGGGGGGTCCCGGTCCACGTTGTCCCGGTTTGACGTGAGGGACGACAAGCCTCCTGTTTACTCGTCATCCAGCTGATCAAGCTAGCGTTAGCTCGCTAATAACAGCAGTAAAGCAGTTAGCAAGACTAAGACACATTTTTATTTACTCGCCTCTTTTGGACCATTCATTTTTCAATGTGTCTGATATTTTGTGCTTTGTCCCATATCGGTTATTGTTAACAAATATATTTGTGTGTGTTGTACTTTTTAATGTTGTCATATATGGTAGTCCAGTGCGCTTGCGCATATACTGTGGGTTATACGGTAGTTGATGTTATGCCTGTAAAGGGAGACACATGGTGATCCATTAAATCAACTAAGAAGCCTCTAATGCATTTATTTACAAATGCCATTTAAATTCATCTCATAGCACTTGGTTGTTTTTTAGCTGTATGCATTTACTTAACTTGCACTACAATGATGGTAATAATTTAATGAATATGCTTCAAGTGAACATGAGGGTGTGTTTGTGAGTGTAGTATAGAGAACTAGTTCTGATGAATTTGAGGTTCTGTTTTAGAATAAAGGGTTGGAATTAAAGCTTTTTAATGCCGTTTTTAAAAAAATCAATTCATCGAAGAAATAATTGACCGATTAATCGATTATGAAAATAATCGTTAGTTGCAGCCCTAGTTGACATTTACGGTATTGAACAAGTAACCTGAAAAAAGGCTATTTAAATAGCAAATTCCAGACAATGATAGAACTATGTGTGTACAGGACTACTGGTGTATAATAAAATAAATATTTGTACAGTAAAAATGTGGACATTTCTCCAAAGTAAAAGCCCTGTAATTGGAAGTTCAAAAACACCATTTCTCAAAGTTTGAACTGCAATAAAACCAGATTTATCAATAGTTCCAAGGCAAGACCAGTATAACTGTGTTAAGGACCTCTCTGACTACTACCATGATGAACATCAAAATTTTTACTGTACAGATTTGGAGATTTCTCCAAAGTAAAAGCCCTCTAATTCCACGTTCAAAAAGACCGTAGCTCCATTTTTGAAATGCAATAAAAACAGATCTTTCAATACTTCCAGACCAAGACCAATGCACCTGTATTGAGGACCTCTCTGACCATACTGAATTTAAAACAATTTTACTGCACAGAAGTTTGACGTATTTATCCGTACGACACTTTCATGACAATACATTTACTGAATATTTTGTATTTACAAGTTGAAGACTCTCGAAAGTAAACATTAGCGTCAGCTAAATGACCTGTAATGTAATTGTACCGTGATCCGAAGCCGCATGTTCTGGACACTTGGGTAAAGAGAGGGGCTAGGTCAGAGGATGGGGGAAGACTCGGGACAGACCCGGTAAACCCAAGCGTGTAGTGAGGGTGAACTGGGAACATCTGGAGGAGGCCCCAGTCCAAAAGATTTTCAACTCAAGACCTCCAGCAGGGTCACACACAAGGGACACTGATCTTAGGTGCATCAAGGGGCGGTAACCCGGTGGACACCCGTGGTCAGGGAAGCCGTCCGACTAAAGGAGGAGACCTTCCGGGTTATGATTTTTGGTTGGACTACGGAGGCAGTGTACCGACAGGCTCGGAGGGCAGCAGCCTCTGCCGTGATGGAGGCAAAGCAGTGAGTATGGGAGGAGTTCGAAGTAACTATGGAGAAGGACTTTCGATCGGCACCAAAGTGAGGTTATCGGGCGGTGGAAGGAACACTTTTGCCGCGTTTCCACCAAAGCAGTACGGGTCGGTACCCTTCTATTTGTGTCTCCACTGCCAAAAGTTGAGAATAGTAGCAAAAATCCGTACCGTACCACTTTTTGGGTACCCTTCCGTTGGGGTACCTGGCACAGTTGTTTGGTACTAATGGCTCGTTTCCACCGAGTGGTACGGTACGGGTGGGTACCCTTTTATTTGTGTCTCCACTGCCAAAAGTTGAGAATAGTACCAAAAATCCGAACCGTACCATACCACTTTTTGGGTACCCTTCCGTTGGGGTAGCTGGCACAGTTGTTTGGTACTAAAGGGTGGAGCTAGACTCACTGCAGAACTATGATTGGTTGAAAGAGTGTCGTCATTTGCGCGTGCTGCAAGTGAAAGACAACACACAAGGCGCTATTTTTAAACTACAATACCGTCGCCGCGCAGCATTACTTTACCGTGGTCAACCCCAGAGGTGAACACCTTCTTGGGTATCATTGGTGAAGAAAGGGTACAAAGGGAACTCGATGGCATGGTGAGAAACAAAAAGGTTTTTCAGCATGTTGGACGATATGATGGACGCAATCTACGGACATAGACCGGCGAGTTTGGGACGAGAAGGAGGCATCGATACGGCCACCTCGTTGCTGGAGTCGACGATGGAGCCTCCCGGTAAGTTTTTAATTGTGAAATATAGTAAGATCACGAGAAAGCGTACTTTCAATGCACAACTTTTGTGCAAGTCTGTTGTTTGTCTGTCAGCCAGCGTGCTATCAACCAATAATTTGCAAGCTAGCAAAACGCTAGTTTATTAGCACGTTGTGGAGTGCATGTCCAGTAACGTTACTTGTACAGATACCCTGATAAAATACAATTATTTTACTACTAAAGATATTCTACTAAATATATATTCTACTAAATATATGTTAGAGAGATGTGTCTAATCGTAGAGCTTAAGGTAAGAGTAAGAACTCAGTTTGAAAATAATTATGAAATATCAGAGAAATATGTGAAAATGTCCACATTCAATAGGCTTAAACAGTACAGTAATGTTGTGGGGTAAAAAGTACAATATTATGCTTTGGAATGTAGTGCAATAAAAGTTCTTTCTTTTTCATAGATACTTGAAAAATATACTTATGTACATTATACAAAGTAAAAATGCTTTGTTTGGCTATGCACTTGACTAGTTTGGCTAGACCTAGTACGTTGTATGTTCTGTATTTATCTCAACCGCATTGTTGCAGTTTGTGTAATTAACGTGACTTGTGTAACTTTTCAGTTGAGCATTCTAGCTGTCGGGAGGAAATGGAACCCAAGGTACTTGGTGAAATTCCCACCCTTGAAAGCGCAAGTTCGCCTGCCAAGACTTCAACCCCGACACCACCACCACCAGAATCTGCTCCATCAACTGCGAGTGAATCTCGGCGTATTACAATTGGTAAGACATGAACAACAGAGCGAAAAGAAATGTAATAAATATTTATTATATTATTATATATTGTTGTTGTTGAGGCCCTGGCTGAGATGCAGGCAGCTGATGAGAAGCAGCAGGAGTGGCTGGAAAAGATGGAGGACCGCCGTGACCGGCGCTTCTAACTTATGATGGAGGATTCCCGTGAGGCAAGGCGGCATGAGGCTGATATAACTCGCCTACATATGGAGCAGTCTGCTAACTTTAATCAGGCCTTCCTCGGCACGCTCTCAGCTGGTGCAGGCGTTTAGTCGCCCCAACTCTGTACCATGATCCAGCCACTAGTCCTCTTTTGCACACAGCACGTTTACTTTTTTGGACGGGTTTACACTTGTTTACTTTGTTTGCACTTGTTTACTTTGTTTGCAATTTGTTTGACTTTTCAAATTAAAGTAATTTTTTATTACCTCGTGTGTCCTGTGTTCAATGGCCATCTCACACAATTCCTCCCTTATCCATTCTATGAATGAGGGCATTTTATTTATGTTTCTGTCATCTGTCAATTGTTTGCTACCGTGGCCATTTGGGAGATTATGCTTGCCTTAAATACAAAAGTTAGTAATGTTACTTTACATTTACAATAGCTAATCTTCCAAGGTTTTACCCTTATCATATGATTTTTAAAGTAACCTATTGCAAACAAAAATCTGAATTTAATTCTTTACAGTTTACATATTATAAATTGTTTTCCTAATTAAACGTACATAATTTATAAGTACACTAAAATTACCAAAGGGTATGCTGTAAATTGTGTACTTGCACAGTATTATGTAAAGCGTTACCAGATTGTCCATTTGATATAGCTACCCAAAATGAATTATACCTCATGTTTAAACACCATCTACATAAGATGCAGCGGCAAAAATGTTTTACAAAATATGAAGAGGCAGGGTAAAAGTAAAAAGGATTTATTCATTTTCAATAAAATCAAAACATAACATTTATACAGGTGTACAACAGATTTAACTGTTCAAATAACGCATTAGACCCTCGCGTACATCCCTGCCCTCCTCCTCTGCGCCCTGTGCCTGTGGAACCACAGGCTCCGCAGCAACAGGTGTATTCCATTCGTGCTGGTAATCCTCTCCATGCCTTTCACAAAGATTGTGCAGAGCACAACAAGTCAACACCATGGACTTCACCAATTCGATGTCGCTGTCGTTCCTCTTCATAAGGCACCGCCACCTTCCTTTGAGTCTCCCAAAAGCATTTTCCGCCACCACCCGAGCCCTGCACACTTTTTTGTTGTAGGTCAGTTGTTCTGCTGTCAGCCGACCATTGTCAGGGAATGGTTTTAGGAGCCAATAACAGATTTATTATCTAGAAAACACAAAGCAATGTTAAGGTTAAAACAATGTCACAATGACGTGGGTGTGCTCAAGTCATTTAATTATTAGGGCAACTATCATACGCCAGATGAAAAAATACTATTTTTCTCAAAATAATCAATCATTAACCACAACCAGTATTGCACTGAGAGTTTAATAATCTTAATAAGTAACCTTCATAGTGCGTAAATAATGAACAGACTGTAGTTTACAGTTAGCACAGTTCAAATCTGGTTTCACAGACAGGGCTTATTGTACTTATTTTTTTAGTTTAGGATTATTTAATTTATAAGAATATAGTTAGCACATAAGACGAAATACATTAATACATAACATGAAAAAGATAGCTCAGCTCAAGCTTACCCTCTTGCGCCGTTGTGTTTGTCTTGCCTTGTCTTGACTCACGCGGTTGTCTATCTCGTCCCAGCTCCTTAAAACTTCCCGAGAATTCGCCTGTATTGATCCGCTGTGTTTTTCCTTGCAGCATGTAGCCTTTGCTCAAACAAAGATTGTCGTCTCCTTGTGACAAACAGCCACATATCGAGAAGCAAGAACAGGATCGGCTGTATGTCCTCCATTGTTGTTTGCGGTTAGCTTTCAGTTTTCGCGCGATCGAATGACGTCAATCTACTTTCCGTCATATACCACGCCTATCAAGTGATGTTATCACTACTTTCTGGAATACACCACGCCTATCAAGTACGGGTACTGTTGGCGGTGGAAACGCTCGCCAAATCATGGGTAACAGACCCGACCCGTACCGCTTGGAAAACACGCCATTTGAGGAACTCCTGAATCCAACTACTAAGGCCTCTTTGGTAGAGGCGGAGCTGGAGGCGTAGGAGGGATCATTGTCAATTTGCCTGGTGGAGGTCACTGAGGTAGTTAAACAACTCTGCAGTGGCAAAGCCCCAAGGATTGATGAGATCCGTCCAGAGATGCTAAAAGCAATGAGTGTTGGGGGGCTATCTTGGATAAGGGGGGTCGTCGTGGCGCAGGGGGTAGAGTGGGTGTGCTGGGAAGCGCACGGTTGGAGGTTCGAGTCCCGGCTGCCCCATGTCTCAAGTCGAAGTGTCCCTGAGCAAGACACCTAACCCCTAATTGCTATTAATTGTGTAATGTAAGTCGCTTTGGATAAAAGCGTCTGTTAAATGACCTGTAATGTAATTTAATACGCCTCTTCAACATTCTGGAAGGAAGTCTGGGACAGTGCCAGTTGGGGGGGAACCAGCGCAAACAGCTGTCACACTAGATCTAAAAAAAGAGAAAAAATGAAGCACCTTTATGTAATGATGGTTGAGTAATCAACACATGATATTATGAATGAACACAGACAATGACCAGAGTAAAATAATGAATCACCCAGTTTGTGAGCGCAGACCGGATGTTTTTTTTTTGGCAGCGCACATCACAGTTTGATTCTGGGTCAAACATTGATATACAAACACACATTTTTTATCTTGAATATTACAAAATCAAAATATATCAAAAAGGGTTTTTACTTTGCAGAAATCTCTGTACTGCACTGTACAGTAAAAATGTTTCAAATTCAGCATGGTAGTAGTCAGAGAGGTCCTTACACAGGTACATTGGTCTTGCCTTGGAACTATTGATACATCTGTTTTTATTGCATTTCAAAAATGGAGATATGGTCTTTTTGAACGTGCAATTATGGGGCTTTTACTTTGGAGAAATCTCCAAATCTATACAGTAAAAATTCTTGATATCTGTACAGTAAAAAGATTTCACTTTTTTTACAATAGTAGTCAGATATGTCCTTAACACATGTATGTTAGTCTTTGACTGGAACAATTGAGTAAGTATTTTTATTGCAGTTCAAACTTCAAAAATGGTCCTTTTTGAATTTGAAATATAGGATAATAATCAAACTTTGTACAGTGGAAGTATTCCTTTTTGTACAATATAGTCAGAATAATTCTGGAACACACCTTCTAGTCATTGTCCAGAATATTTGATTAAACAGCTTTTATTCCGGTTACTTGTTCAATACCGTAAATATCAGCATAGACGTGCACTACAATTCAAGCGTCGGCTGAGTTGACCGCAGTAACAGCCTGACAATGATCGAACTTCTCAAACAGAGATAACGTCAGATAGTTTGAGGAACTATTGTTTCAAAGAACGAACAGTTCCATCACGATGCTTCCTTAAGAGCAAGAAATAAAGACAATTTCAGCGCTGCTCAAAGTGTCTTACATTTGCGTTGCAAGAGCATGCTGTGTTTTTTGGAGTATGGTTGGCTGGTGTTATGTTGAGAGGACGGGCTCCACTATGGACCTGTTAGCGAAAGCCTCCCCTCCCTTGTGTACATGCCCTGTCACACGATTCACATTAATGGCTCAATAATGTAGCTAACCACGTGCTGTCCGCCGTTACTTACGACATGGACGGGGGAGGGGGCAGATTGTGGGGAGCAGCTAACGTCGTTAGCTCGACAGCTAGCAAGGAGGGACTGGCAGTGCGCCGAGCAAGCTTTGCTAATAGCCTGTGTGCTGCCTACAAACAAGCTCCACTCCGGCGGATCACGTCGGCAACAAAACGCATTAATGTTGGCTGGCAGCTCTTTGGGCCAACTAACACGGTAACTCTACCGGCCACGTCCCTTTAAACCCGCGTTTTTGATTATTTTTGCACCCTGCAGCACGGCCGAGAGCACGTCAACGTTAACTTCATCAACTAACGTTAGATTAGCTAAACCAACCGAAACGTGGCGCTTTGTTTGTACAAGTAAAGTCCAACAGGCGTACTCTGTACCGTTGTTGTTAAAAGCCAATATATGCCGATATCTCGGCTGATACCAAAAAACGTGCTTAGTCTCCGGAAAGCACATGTCAGTGGACTATTGTCGCGCGCCTGTTATCCGTAGAGCTAACAAACTGCATTTAGTTTGGGTAACGCGAAGTAGCCCAAACACGGTATTGTGCTGCGGTCATTGATCGACCAAATGTATCGGGCGACCGTTAAATTACTTCACCCAGTTGTCGTAGTTAGACAGCTGCCAGCTTATGACGCGCGTCGCCGTTCGTATGATGCCCAACGTTAGCACGGGTTCAGCTGGCGTATTCCAACTATATCCGCCAGACAGTGTTGTCTTCTCCAGCAGCAAATAAATAAATAAAACGCAGATAAATTGGAGCTTACAGTATCGAGTCGATACTTTGATCACATCATCGTGTCCGCTAGCGGTCATTGTTTCGACTTTTTCGGTTAGAGGTGGTAATCAGGTTGAACGACGAAGTCATGCTCATAACGCCGTCTATCTAACAATGAGAAGCGACGTCCGCTCTCTCCGCAAGAGGATCAACTCCTGCGAGACGAAGCAGAACAGGTGCAGGGAGGGAAGAGGGTGTGCGTGTAGGGGTGCGTGTACGTTTTGATAGTCCCTTTACCGTAAAAACCAGAAAACGAAAACACTTGTTTTTCTTTTTAAATCAAAAGCGGTAAAACGGAAGTTCGCGGCCGTTTTCTCGTTTTTCCTTTAGAACCAAAAAACGAGACAGACTGCAAATTTTTTACTCCGTTAATCCCTTTTGGAGTTTTGGCTATAAAACTAAAATACGAAGCGGAGCCGCTAAACTGGAAGTACGTCGATTTTCACAGTAAGAGTCATCGCAATGGAACGTTGCTGCTAGAAATCCGTCTGCGATGCCAGCGGTTAAAAGTTAATTAATGGATATAAATAAATAATCCTGGTCCGACGGGATGTGTTAGCACCAATAGTTGACAACACGCACACTCGTTGCTCTTGGATCAGATATTTATTCTCCGCGCATTGTGTCAGTGAAGGCAGAGCAGAGACAGTTCAAGGAGACGCAGAGTAAACGTGTGAATACATGCATTTAAACCATAGATTTAATTGTTGGAATGCATTAAGCATTCCAAGTATTGTTCTTCGAATCTTTATTCCGCCTTCTTCTTCTTCTTCTTCTTCCGTCGCACCTTTCAACTCCTTCACACTTTCAGCTATTAAAACCGATCCAATATTAAAATATTCAACTCCTTTCCGGCTTTCCAGCTATGACTTTTCAGCTTTATACCTCTTAAGCTTGAATTTATATGAATCAGTAATCATGATTATTTCTTCTAATGGTTTTCCAATGCAGATCATGTTCAAATCCTCTTAAACTTCTTCAACTTTCAGTTTTGCAGCTTCGCTAATCTTTCAGCCACAGACACCATTTCAACTTTCAAATGTTGACATGAAGACTCAACTGTTTTATGAAAAGACTGCTTGTTCATATATGAAAACTTCGGTCCTCAGAACCAAAGTACACTTTTGAGGCTTCATTTTTAGCTTGCGTGGCAGGCATGGTTGTGCTGCTTGTAGTCATGTGGCTATGGAATCCCAGAGTTCTTTAGTTTTGGCCTGGAGACCAACAGTCACACAACCTCTGCTAAAAGCCCCATTCTCAATACAAATCTGCGACATATTTCTCAAAAAATCCACGTTTACACAAGGTACACGTTTTGTAAACTGCGACAGGAGCCGTAGTTATTACCGGTCAGACATAAAAAAAACTTCCTGCGTTCGGTAGAGTCTTGGGTCTCGTAAAAACGTCGTATTTTTTAGATAGCTGTTATAGTTTTGCGCTGGTGAACACTTGTTTGAGGTGTGGATTCTGTGTAACTCGCTGTCCTGTGTCTGCCCTTTTGCAGCAGCTCGTTAAAGAGCCCAGGTGCGCTGTTGCCGAGGCATTGGCAGATTGGGAGGCTACACCAGATCCACTTGTGATGCGCTCTCCGTCGACAGGCTTCTTTAAACAGCCATTCGCAGTTTGCACACACACCTCTCAGATCTGTTTATGTCATGGATGAAAATAACATATTTTCTGACACACACACTGATACATTGTTGACTAATGTCTCCTCTATTTCTCCTGCCCTTAGTTCTGTTCCAGACACCTTGTGGGCAGCGCATATTTGACGATGAGACTCATCAAAAATGTCAACCTGTGGTCATCACTCCTCGGTCGACTCCGTCCCCACAAACATCAATACCCACTGCGCCAAGAGGCCATTGACGGTATAACACCGGTGTTCCAACTCCCTCTTAAGGCCGGAGTCATTGTTCCATGTCCTGACTTCGCCGGTAGAACACCCTATTTTTCAGTTAAAAAGATCAGAGAGATGCAGGCAAACCAACTGAGTGGCGCACGTGCAGGACCTAAAAGCAGTTAATGCAGCCGTCCACGCATTTGCGAGGCCCAAATGTTCCCAACCCTTACCATTATAGCAGGTTCCACCTGATGCTTTCGATGGTTTTCCGTGGTTGACCTCTCAAATGCTTTTTCAGTGTCCCTGTGGACATTGACAGTCAGTTTTGGGTTGCGTTTAATTTCAATGGCAAGCCTTACACTTTCACACGCTTGTGTCAGGGGCTACACAGAATCCTTACGATCTACAAATCGAGGCACTCAGGGAAAGTTTGGAGAGCCTCACTTTGTCTCCAGGAACAGCGCTTTTTGCAGTATGTTGATGACTGTTTAATTGCAGCTCAACACAAAAGCAGTGTGAACAGGACACACTCAAATTGCTTCAACACTTAGCAGCGGAAGGACACAAGGCCAGCCTATCCAAACTACAGTTTGTTTCACAGAACGTAAAAATTTCCTAGGCCATAACATTTCCGGTGAAGGGAAGACACTATCACCAAAACGCATTGCCTCAATTGTAACACTTCCAAAACCACAAACCAAGAAACAGATGATGTCATTTTTGGGAATGTGTTCCTACTGTAGGTCATTTATTCCAAATTACTCCCAACTCGAGGAACCTCTGTCCACATTGATACATGGGAAAAATCTCAGCGCACATGATAAAATTCAGTGGCTCTCTGCAGCCTCTCAAGCTTTCACGGACATGAAATGCGCGTTACAAGTTCCTCCGACTTTGGGTCTTCCTGATCCTCACAAACCGTTCACACAAACCGTTGACGAACGTTCTGGCTGTATGACATCAGTGCTCCTACAATCCCATGGCGATAAACAACGACCAGTAGCTTATTTCTCCGCAAAAAACTCGATCCGGTAGCAGCAGGCTTACCACAGTGCCTTCGAGCTGTGGCAGCTGCTGAAAGGCTCTTACAGCCCTCGTGACATTGTAGGCTATGCTACGCTAACATTATTGGTTCCACATTCGGTTTCACTGATTCTTCTCGAACAGAAGTCGTCTCATTTATCTGCAGCGCGTTACCCGATATCACACATGTCTCCTAGACATGCCGAATGTTACAGTAAAACGCTGCAATGTCCTCAATCCTGCATCTCTTCTCCCCACCCGGAGGATGGAGAGGAGCATAATTGTTGGCTGAGCTGGAAGCTCAGTGACACCTCTGCAGATACACCTCTGCTCAACAGTGACATGGTAATGTATGTTGACGGATCTGCTACACGGGATCCCCCTGACTGGTTCTAATGTTGTGGGTTTCTCTGTGGTTTCAGACTCAGCTGTTCTGTGTTCAGCCCTCTTCCATGTCACCTCTCAGCCCAAGCAGCAGAATTGTCAGCGCTGACAGAAGCTTGTAAACTAACTAAAGATAAAACAACAACCATTCACACTGATTCCAGATACGCTTTTGGCGTGGTTCATGATTTCGGCGCGCTGTGGAAACACAGAAATTTTCTCAAATCGGATGGCAAACCAGTGTTACACCACACTCTGATAGCAGAACTATTGGATGCCATTTTGTTGCCCACAGCTATTGCCGTTTGTAAATGTGCAGCGCACACATCCGGCACAGGCGACATCGCAAGGGGAATGAGCGAGCAGACTTAGCTGCAAAAGCGGCTGCTAGGCGTCCTCTTCCCAAACCATCACGCCCAGTTCCTGCCATGTGTTCTCTTCCCTCTCTTGCAGCCGTGCAGTCCCTCTCTACTTCAGACGAGAGACGGTTTTGGTCCTCCTCAGGCTCCAAATTCATAGACGGCATCTGGTATGTTCCGAATGGTAATCCATGCTTACCTAAACATTTCTTCCCTCACTATGCGAAATTGACTCATGGGTTAGACCATGTGTCAAGGGGGGAATGTTAAGTATCATTGATGCAACATGGTTCACAAAAGGTTTTGCAGCTTACGCACAAAGGTTCTGCCAAGCATGCATAACATGTGCAACTCACAATGTAGGTCGTTCAGTACAGGTGTCACATCATGCAGCACATCCACCGCCTGCAAGACCGTTTGAACATGTAATGATGGATTTTGTGGAACTCTCCCCATCGGAAGGTAAGAAACACTGTCTTGTAATGGTAGACATGTGGTCCAAATGGGTTGAGGTGTTTCCCTCCAGTAAGCAGACAGCCTCCACAGTGGCTAAAGCCTTGATTTCAGAGATCATTCCCCGCTGGGGAATCCCAAGCAAACTCGGTAGAGTCTTGGGTCTCATAAAAACGTTGTATTTTTTAGATAGCTGTTATAGTTTTGCGCTGGTTCTCATTTGTTTGAGGTGTGGATTCTGTGTAACTCGCTGCCATGTCTCTGCCCTTTTGCAGCCGCTCGTTAATGAGCACAGGTGCGCCGTTGCCGTGGTTACTCGCTCACACGCTGCAGGATCTGTCTGTGACTCACAGCTGCTCCTATGACCTGATTAGTGGAGTCACATGACGCAGCTATGCTTTCTGTCAACAGACCAATATGATAAAGACACTCGCCCCCCCCCCTCCAACCTGACCTCTTCTCACTGTTAATCACTCACTAAGTCAGTCTGTCTATTTCTCCTCCTCTCTCTCTCCCTCTATCTCTTCCTCACCACCCCTCCCTTCCTCACCCTCTCATCCTCCCTCCCTCCCTCTATCTACACCCCTCCACCCCACCCAATCCAATAATTTCAAAATAAAAGCCCCATGGAGGGAATTCTTACTGCAATGTTTGTGATGAGGCCTATTAATTAAAAACTTCTTAGTTTGAATAAAAAACATTCTGTCTCCCAACCCCCCCTCACCCAATTCCATCATTACAAAATAAAAGCCTCAATGATTATCTGTACCTTAACCATGAAGCTCAGAATGAAGCGGTTTCGTTGAAATACGTATTGCTCTTTCAAATACTACTACAACCACTACGAATATTACTAGTACTTCTAGTAGTACTACTACAACTGATACTTCTACTACCATACTAGTAGTATTTCTACTGCTATTGATACTAAACCTACTATTACTTTTTCTACTGCTAGTACTACGAATACCACAATTAAAACTGTAACTGATACTACTACTAATATTACTACAAATAATTTAAAACCTCTTTTTATTCATCTTAGGTTTTGTTATTTCTGTACTTTTTAAAATTAATTTAAGCTCCTGCAACTTCTGTATTTTTTATAAATTCTATTGAAATTTAGCTTCGCATTTCTGTATTTTCAGCAGTTCTTTCAAATAATTTCAGCTTTTCTTATTCCTGTATAAACAGCAATGTTTTAATATTAATTTCTGTATTTTTTTGCATTTTCTCAAATTTGTTTCAGCTGTTTTCAGCAAACCTATTGAAATTCATTTCAGCTTCTCCCATTTCTGTATTTTCAGCAATTTCAAATTATTTTCAGCTTTTATAATATCTGTAATTTAAGCAAATATATTAAAATTCCCTTCAACTTTCTGTAATTTCAGCAATTTTCTGAAGTTCATTTCAGCTTTTTGCATTCCAACGTATTTTCAGCAGGAAATACATTTTCTAGTTTTATATAACTGTGTTATTTAACTGTTATTTATGAAGGTTGTTACAAATGTATTTAATGCTGGACTTTTGGTTTCTTTATATATAATCATTATCTGTCATACTTCAATCCTCAATGTAAACCAAAGAGGTCAAAGGATGCGAGTATCTAATGTTGGTCTGTTCCAAATAAAATTACTTCAGTTTTATTGCCGTCAGATTTGTTACTATTTTGAAAAAGATAAGCCTTAAGTTATCACTGATTGTGTCCATGTTTGTTCCCCCTCAAAGCCAGATTTTAAGGCAGCTTCTCAATTGCACAGAGACATTTTATTTCCAAGAGAAAAGTATTGTTAAACATTCAATTGTTATTATAAGGAAGAGTAACCGCAGTTAGCGGGACAGCGAACCCGGATGCATCAGTAGCTGCAGAGTGAAAAAGTGGACTCACTAACACAAGTGTGACACTTTGGCACCAACAAAGTGCTCGGGATCAGGAAGCTGCAGAGATGGAATATGCTTTACAGATGTTATTGTACTGCTGGACAGTGCCGTCAATAAATTGCCACAATTTTTCAAGATAGACTCAAATGCCTGATTGGTGTTACAAGAAGACATTGTCAGCACTTTATTTTTATTATTATTATATTATATTTATCTCTTTCATCTACTTGTAAACAGGACAAATATAGAATGTGAAATTATGCCATGACACCACATTTCCCTGTTGGCATGTTGTGCTCAGTGTGGGGTGTCCACCACATGGCGTTTGGCATTGAGGCCAAAAAGCTGCTTTATCAAGGACATCAAAATGTACTCAGGATAAACATGACCTTTGACTTTGGTGATGATAGAGGACATTAATATAACATACAACTAAAGAGGATACCAATATTGTACTTCAAGTAAGAGATGTCTCTCTGTCACTGGAGACAACCTGTTCAAGCATTAATTTCTTCTACTAAATTACATTCCAGTGTCACTGAACTAAAATCTTATCTACATATTGAGGGACATGTTTGTTCTCTCAGATCACGGTCAGTTATCAACAGGCTTCAGCAGACCAATGTTATTTGGCGGGAAATACATTTTCTGTAACAGTGTCATGCTGGTGTGTCCAACATGCTAAAGAGCAGGTAGTCTGTTGCAATGGTTCCCAACCCAATTCCAGCCTGACAGTGGGATCCATCCACAGGTCCAGAGATCACTCTGAGGAGGGATTCGCGGGTTCTTAAAAAGTCTTAAAATGTCTTAAATTAAAATTTGGTAAGGTCTTAAATTGTCTTAAATTATACGTTAAGCTGCTGTAGGTATTAATTTTTTTGCCAGTGCGCTTAATGACGACGAGAAAGCACAGTGGCGCATCGTAAAAC
This sequence comes from Gasterosteus nipponicus, assembly GCA_014132575.2. Taxonomy (NCBI): domain Eukaryota; kingdom Metazoa; phylum Chordata; class Actinopteri; order Perciformes; family Gasterosteidae; genus Gasterosteus; species Gasterosteus nipponicus. The sequence continues at coordinate 27,682 of BMAF01000525.1, forward strand.
ATCTAATAGTTGATTAATTTAGTATTGTGCGAAATTCGTCTCCGCAATTTAATAGCTGTTTACGGTACGTCGGCTACAGACACTGACGTCAGGCTGCGTGTCGCCATTACGCGGTTGTCGATGTGAGGTTGAAAATGCAAAGAAGATGAGGAAGTGCAAATTTAATGACAAGTGGATGGAAGAGGATGCATTTAGCAGGTGGTTGGCGCCGGTTGAAAACAACAATGAGGCAATGTGTAAACTACGCAAAAGACCTTTTCATTAGGGACCATGGGGCTCAAAGTCGTTGAGTCGCACATGAAAGAAGGAAAGTACCAGCGATACGTTGCAGCAGCTAGCCATAGCGGGGCCAGGTTAATCCCTGCATTGTTTGCAGTACGACCTAACAACGTTACAAGTTCAGACGCCACCTCTCAGTCGGCTGTAACAAGTTTCATTTCAACACCAGACACCCAAAAGGCAGAGGTACTGTGGCTTCTCCATACTGTGACGAGGCACAATTCATTTAAATCTAATGATGACATACGTGGTCTTTCGCAATGCATTGTGTTTAGTGTAATCCAAATTTATGTATGTTATGTTGGCTCTGTTCTGCATCACAAAGGAATCACTTTGATTGTTTACATCTATATAGGCCAAACAGTGTTGGAAGGGTTATTGTCAGTTATTATACTGTCTCCTAATTTGAAAAAAAGTTTTGATTTCCATTGTAGGAGGCAATAAATTGCGTATTCCAAAGAAATTGGGACATTTTGAGGTCTTAAATTATATTTGTTGAGGTCTTAATAAGGTCTTAAAAAGCATCACATTTTACTTTTGAAATGGTGCAAGAACCCTGTCTGAGGGTTACATGAAAGGTAACATGGTAGCAATGAAGAAACCAGAATGAATTCATTTCTTTATTGTTCTTGTCTAGTAAGAAACATGTTCATAAACTGTCATTGCTTAACACATGTTTCCTCTTCCATGAAATAAATATACCAAGATGTATAAAACAATGGTTGCAAATTAACCATAAAAATCACATAAAATAAACTGCATTAAATACATCTGTAATAACCTAGCTAAATAAAATAAAACAGTTAATAGTATTAAATCAATGTTTTAAATACACCATCTGCCACCAACTGGTGGAGATGCGAAGACGTTTTACCCTGCGTCTCATTGGACTGTCTGCGCTCACTCAAGCAACACAATACGTGGAAAATCAATATCAGATCCAAGAGCAATGAGTGTGTAACGATAAACCACTTTGATAGAACTATTTCTTCACCTATATTATTACGTACATTATCAACTGTATTGCGTCAAACAGTGAACCAATTTTAAAGCGTATTGCTTTGTACATGGATGAATGAAAATACATCTGCATCACTGTAAAAAGAAATCACGGGGGTTCAACTTACAAACATACATTGAGTAGAATCAAATTGGATTTACAATTAGGCAAAACTCATAAATGTTGTGTTTAACTCAGCTCTGGATTGATCTCTGTAAGTTCATGACTGTATAGTACATGTTTATTCAACTTAGCAACTGTTGGTTTAAACGTAAGTTTAAAAGAAACTTAACTTATTATCATGCTTTGTGTTAAATAGGTTTAACTAATTATTTCAACTAGCTTATTTTAGTTACAATTACTTTCATAGTTAATTTTACTTAAAAGTATGCATTGTTTCAAATGGCAATTTATAGTAATGAGAAACACCATGTCTTGTTGCAAAAATGATATTTATTTCTCACATTAAAATAAATAGTTTATACATTATAACATGCAGATACCTAACAACTTCTATTCAAACAAAATATTCAGTGGAGTTAAAGAGAATATTCACAAAAAGTTCAGACAGAAAAACCTTACAAGTAAATGTAAAATGCGACGGCATTCTCGCGTCTGTTATGTTAACATGCTCAAGCCATATTGTAAGCGTGAATGTGTTAAAACTGACTTGTGTAATCTTAATTTACCCGGTCCAGTCGAGTCCTCCGTGTTGCTGTCTTCACTCCTCCGTCGCAATGTGTGATTGAAGGTCGACTCAATAACTCTGCTATGCTGTCGGTCATTGCAAATCATTTGCCACATTTAACTCCCACTCAAACAGATGACATATTGTCTGGGATAGATGATTTCCCTGAGTTATTCGGAGATGTTCCAACCGTAACTACAGTTCTGGAACATGACATAGATGTAGGTGATAAGGGCCCGATTAAACAGCACCCATACAGGGTAAATCCAGAGAAGCGAGCTATCCTGCAACAGGAGGTTGAGTACATGTTAAAGAATAATATTGCTGAGTCTGGAAAGTACTTGACTATCGAACAAGAGACCATGGCCTTAGTCCTAGCCATTCAACACTTTGAAGTGTATTTGGGATCTACATTACATCCAGTTAAGGTCTATACTGACCATGACCCACTCAAATTCCTCAGTCGCATGTACAACTCAAATCGTAGGTTAATGCGCTGGAGTCTATTGCTTCAACCGTTTAAACTCCAGATTGTGCATGTCCGGGGAATAGACAACATTATTGCTGATGCGTTGTCTAGGGTGGATGCTTAATACTAGGGTGTAGATAGATTATGTCTTAAAAAAAAGGTTTTGTTTATTATGAAGAATTGCATTTGTCCTTATTGATTGGAAATTTCTAAAATTTCCTGGCCTGTGCGGCCTATATCTAGGTTATAGTTAAAAAAAATATTTCGGTGTAATTCTAATTTATCTTCATGCAGGTACCCCTCGGTCAGAGGTAATGATTATTTGTAGCTGGAACTCTATTGCCTGGGTTGGTTCGAACCGTGGGCTGAACACAGGAAAAAAAGAGTTTTCATATTCAATGTATGGCGACAAGTCACCATTTTGGGGTGGGAGTGTTATGTCCCCCAGCTCTGGTGTTTGTTGCTACATGTGTTTGAGTGCATGCAGTGTGTCTTTATTACAGATGAGCCACACCTGAGCGGAGCCTGTGTTGGTGCTATAAAAGGCTTCCTGGACCATTCTCAGGGGCGCACACAGATCCTTGAGAGTCTCTGCACAACGTGCTTGCTGCTGTCAAGATCGCCGTTCAGCCGTCCATCCGGCAGTGAAAACATTCCGCATTTGTATTTTGTTTTAATTTGTTGTTAAAATACCTTTAATATCGATTCTGTTAAATAAAATACCCCTATATTATTTTTGATACAAGCTGGTTTGTGTGTGTCTCGCCTTTATGTTAAGGGTGGTGTTCGACCGCCCGTAACACACTTCAATTTACAAATAATGAGCATCTTCATGCATCTTTCTTGAGGCAGTTCAAAATGTCTTTAGTGTCTGCAGCTTTGTAGACCTCTGGCGCTCTTGGGACCAGGTCTTCAGGACTGCGTCCAGCTGGCCTTGTGACTGCTTCAGATCACGGAGAGTAGAAACGGTCCGTCATGCTCACATCGACGAACGTGAATGTTGCTGTTCGCTTGCCTAGAGAACGTGTTTGTAGCAGGGACCACGCATTTGATGTTGGAGAAACACTGATAAGACCGCTAATCGTACATGTCCCTTGACAGCGGTGTGGAGGTCAGTGAAGTTCGGCCGGCCTGACAGACCCGTTTCCAGCCAGGCGCCCTGCGTGCACTATAGCAGGTGTGCAACTGGCCTCCATTGCCAACCATCAAGTGTTTGAGGGTTACACTTTTACCGCAGCTTGTCAGGGGTAGTCTTGTTCTCAGCCACCTGCACACAGAGAGCGGAAAAGGGCAGACGGGAATGAACGTTGGCTTGATTAAATTATATGTTTCTAAATGTCCTCTGAAACATTAATAATGATAGGACTTCATATACTATTGTTCAACAACGTTCATCGTCTCGCTGGTGAACGATATTCATTCGTCACTTGGTTTGCCGAGCCGACGTACTGCGTGATGAGGTCCAGGTGACATTTGTGATCTGGCTGTTCAGTATTAATCCGCCCCGTGCTTTAGGTTTGTTCGCTGTAGGGTATTTCCATTGGTTTGTGATGCAGCTGAGCAGACAGACAGCGCAGTTTGCGACCTGGTACAGTCCGATTATACATAACAATACATTCAGTGCCCGTCCTTATATAGAGGTGATCCAGAGCCGTTTAAACATAAAAACTGAGGGGATTATTGTCAAAAATAATTATTATGTAGCTTTTTCAACATTTTCATTCTTTATTAATTAAATTAAATTGCATATAGGACCATCTCTCCAAATTGAAAGTGAGATCGTTGAAATGCAGTTTTCCTTGTTGTCTTCTGCCATGCTTTCCCCCAGGGTCATAGGTCATTGTTCCCTTTTTGCTGGGCTGTTCGTTCCCTGGGAGGGGAAAGCTTGTCTTCTTTTGTTGTTTTGGACTTGCAGGGCGAGGCCTCTACTCTGTGGGGGGCGGGGGCAGTGGGGGGTGCAGCCTAATTATCCAACCTTTCAACGTTCAGTGTATTTACATGATGGTATAATTGGAATCTTTGCTTAGTCGGAGTATGCTGTCTTTCGGGGCAAGTGCTATTATCCCAATATACATGGCAGTGAATAAATCAAATCATTGGCGAAAGCATGTCATATCCGATACGATAGGTGGTGCTGTTTTCATTACAACTAGTTGTGATACAGCCATTTCCGCTTGACCTCTTCACCACTACCAACAACAACAACATCAACATTACGAGAAAGATGGCGAACTGAGAGCAAGGTGAAGCTACATCCCTCTACTATTTTTGCATGATGTTAATAGGAGTACAGTGAATGCGAATGGCGCTATTGGCTGATTTGATAACGGAGAGAAGACGATGTCGGGATCTCAAGCATGCGCGAAGACGCAAAGTCCAGTTCCTTATCCGATTCACCGTTACATGCCGCAATAGTCGAACTATCAACTGGATCGGATCGAGTTATCCAGGGGTGTTAATCGGATCGTAGTCGGACCGCACATAGTCAAAGGTGTTTACATGAAATGGATAATTTGATTTCGGTACGACTAAGCCAGTTATTCGAATCCATGTAACCACGCTGAGTGCTACAGCAACTGCACAATCCCAAGATATTATTCATAGGGAGCGTTCAAAAACAACCCCCATTTATGAAATCCAATTTAATCCCTGTATCCATAGCAATTTCAGGCAACTCGGTACGAGCGTAGAGCACGCTCGATTAAACAGTGCCTAAAAGAGGTCTGTATATATGATGTGACGTGCTACCTATTTCGCAATACATACATGCAGGCTCACTATGTAACACACATTACCAATAAGGGGTAACTATAAAAAGATTGTTCTAACCTTTCTGGAGAATCAGAATTCATTCAAATGGAGGAACAGTATAATAATGCCATAAAGTGAACTGCAGCATCCACATATTTCCTTCAACTCAATTAGGTCTCTGGGGATTCTATTCAATGGATTTGTTATGAAAAAATCTGGATTCTTGCATAAAGCAGCCTCTGTTTCTCTCATTAGCAATATAATAATAATTAAAGCTGCGAGCAGCGTTGGACGGGTCCTCGCTACTCCACAAGTGGGGTCACCGGCCGGACAGCTAGAAATGCAGCCAAGAAGTCCTGCGGCCGTCGGACAAAGCTTCCAAGAGTCAGTTGTCGTTCACCATAAGGATGTACACAAGGAATGCTCTACAGATACTCTACAGAGACTGCTCTCCTTGCTGTCTCAGAGCAACTCCACACTGCTAGAGCCGCCTCTCTCTCCTCTGTCCTCATCCTTCTGGACCTCTCTGCTGCATTTGACACGGTCAACCACCAGATCCTTATTTCCTCCCTTCAGGAACTTGGTGTCACAGGCTCTGCTCTCTCTTCTCTCGTCCTACCTCGATGGCCGCACCTACCGGGTAACCTGGCGAGGATCTGTGTCGGAACCTTGTCCTCTTACTACTGGAGTTCCTCAGGGTTCCGTGCTGGGTCCCCTCCTGTTTTCGCTTTACACAAACTCTCTTGGCGCTGTCATTCGCTCGCATGGCTTCTCTTACCACAGCTATGCTGATGACACCCAACTAATTCTCTCCTTCCTCACTCGGACACCCAGGTGGCGGCTCGGATCTCTGCCTGTCTAACTGACATCTCTCAGTGGATGTCCGCCCACCATCTAAAAATCAACCCCGACAAGACTGAACTACTTCTCTTTCCCGGAAAAGATTCGCTTACCCAGAACCTGACAGTCAACTTTGGGAACTCCGTACTAACGCCCACTTTGACCGCTAAGAACCTCGGCGTCACACTTTCGACAGCCAACTCTCCCTGACTCCCAACATTGCGCGACAACGCGATCCTGTAGATACACGCTCACAACATCAGGAGAGAATACGTCCCTTCTCACTCAGAAGGCAGCGCAGGTACTGATTCAGGCTCTTGTCATCTCCCGCCTGGACTACTGCAACTCCCCTCCTGGCTGGTCTCCCTGCCACCGCCATTCGTCCTCTGCAGCTCATTCAGAATGCAGCAGCTCGACTGGTCTTCAACCTTCCGAAATTCTCCCACACTACTCCACTCCTCCGCTCTCTTCACTGGCTACCGGTGGCCGCCCGCATCCAGTTCAAAACATTGGTGCTCACGTACCATGCTGTGAATGGATCGGGTCCAGCTTACATCCAGGACATGGTCAAACCCTACATCCCAACCGCACTCTCCGCTCTGCATCTGCAAAACTACTCGTCCCCTCCCTCACTGAGAGCAAAACACTTTCGACTAGGTCTCGACTCTTCGCTGTCCTTGCGCCGAAATGGTGGAACGAGCTCTCTGAAGACATCAGGGACCGCAGAGAGCCTCCACATCTTCCGCCGCAAACTAAAGACACACCTCTTCAGACTCTACCTCGACTGAAGACTAACAAATTGTAGCACTTAAATTGTACTTGTAACGTCACTCATCTATAGCAAATTGTAAATTGGCTTATTTGAGGAAATTGCACTTTCTTGTTTCTTGTTCTCCTGAGTTTGTACCCTATGGTTGAATGCACTTACTGTACGTCGCTTTGGATAAAAGCGTCAGCTAAATGACATGTAATGTAATGTAATGTAATGAATGCCGCTTTGCAAACTTGATCTTTGACATCCAACCTTCAAAATCTAATTCATGAGACTACTTCAGGTCAATTTCAGATTCGATTTAAAAGGATACTATCAATAGTTACAAGATTAATTCAATTCAATTCAGACGGATAGTACACATCCCCAAGGTGTTACTCAACGATAACCAGGACATTCTGGTGCACCAACATGAGCCAATTTCCTTTAAATTCTCCATCACGAGACTACATCTAGTAAATTTCGGATTAGATTAAAAAAGGAAACTATCAATAGTAAAAATATGATTTGACTTCAGGCGGAGAGTAAACATCCCCAAGGTGTCACGTAGGGTTAATCAGGAAATTCTGATCTACTATTCCAAAATTAAAGCCTCTCAAAATACCATACATGAGCCAATTTCCTTCAGAGTCTCCATCACAAGACTACTTTTGTTTAAGTTCAGGTTAGAATTGAAAGGAAAAAATCAATAGTTACACAGAATTTCCTCTTCAGACAGAGAGTACACATCCCCAAGGTGTCACTCGGTGTTAACCAGGACATTCTGATGTACTATTCCAAAATGAAAGCATCTCAAAACATCATACATGAGCCAATTTATTGAAATTCTCCATCACGAGACTACTTTTTGTCAATTTCAGGTTAGAATTAAAAGGAAACTATCAATAGTTCGGAGATAACCAGGACATTTAGATGTACCATTTTAGAAATTAAAGCCTCTCAAAATGCCAACTTCGTTTTTTACTGGATACTAGAAAATTTGACTACCTGTTACCAGTAGGTGTCGCTATGACTTGATTCAACTTTACATCCCTTCAGGCCCAGTGTCTCATCAAAAATGTGTAAATTGGAAAGAATCCGATGATGTGGAGTAGAGTTACAACGGTGTTGTTGTTCTTGGCGAAGGATCAACTTTGCAGATGCACCCTCTCGCCACCGATTATCGGATTCTTATAATATTCACAGTGAAGCATTATCAAGGTCTTACCTCTCTGCTGAGAAATGAGAGGGATTAGATTAACCTTTGAGGAGCATAACCTGTGAGGAGCAGGCTGTAAAATAAAAAAAACATTCAACTTCCTGTTTTTCCCAGGTGGCGCTATGACTAAGGTTAAAAGTGATCTCATTGATGTCTATGGGATGAGAAGGTCCTGCTATATGAGAAATATGGAGCAGATTAGATAAAGTATGGTCAAGTTAAAACGACTTCAATTTTCATGCCAGATGGTAGATTTTTGATACACACATAGTTTGGAATTTTATCCGGCAAAATCCAATTTTTAGAGCCTAGGTCCTCAAGATCACACTGCGCAAATTTGAAAAGAATCGGGTTTAATCGCTAGGAGGAGTTCGGTCTTTTGCAACTCTAAGAAAATAGGCCAAAAATAGGCCAAAAAGGCAGATTTTCTTTTTGCAGAACCCACTATTCTTCAAATATTCTCAAAAAATTAGGGTGTGAGAAAAGAATAAGGATAAGAATAATAATTCCTTAAAATACAATAGGTTCCTCTACGACTAGTTGTTGCGAGGACCCTAATAATTCTTCGAAAGACAATAGGGCTTTCGCTTGACTTTCAGTCGGTTCAAGCCCTAATAACCTCAACGTGAGGTGCGCCATCCAGAGATCAGGCTCCTTCACCCGAACCAGGCTCATGCAGAGCACCAGGGCGTGCTTTGTTAAAAGGGGGCGGAGTCTAACCCAGGTACCCAAGGTCACATTGCTATGTTGGGGTGGAGCTAATGCATCTGTAGCCAGTGAGGAAATGTCCCTCATGTGATACCGTAGGTTCAAGCCCCTCCCACTTCCTGGTTCACCAATTAGTATGGGTATAGTGGGTACACATCGCTGCATGCAGCCACGTGCCAGGATGCAACTTTTCCCCGCAAAACTGCTGATAAAACATCTCTGGCCAAAGTCCAGGTGCACAAAGTGATATTTTTCCTTCGCCTCAGCCTGCGCGCATTGATGCTGCTCCTCATGTTCGCCCCCCCGCTCCTCCTGGAACCCTTCCCTCTGGTGTCTGCTCGGTGGCTGGATGCTCTCCTGTGGGTGACCGAGACTTCCGGTCCCACTTTCATCAAGCATTGTCACTGGGCCAGCAGTAGGCGGGAGAACTTCTCCCGGGAGTTCTTCGAGCGCTTCACGTGAAGGTGTGCCCGCACTCCTGGGCACACACCAAGCAGTGTGGTCCATCCAATCATCCGCAGGCAGGTGGAAATTGACATACTGCTGATGAAAGCGAGTAGGTGGCTCCTGCAATGCCTGCCCGGACTGAAGAGGCTCAGTCTGTGTGAGATAGTAGACGTTTGAGAAGCTCATGATCAAACAGGTGGAAATACTCAGACACCCCTTACCCCCCAACATATGGTCTACGATTTACATTGTGATTTGTCATCAATTAAAGGCACATAGAGGCTAGAGGGTAAGAAAAGTAAACAAACAAAGGGGTATGCATGAAAATAAATGAACTAATAGAGCGGAATTCCAATTTATTCCAGCGATCTGACTGATTTTTTATTTCAGATTAATCTCCACTTTGAGGCCAAGAACATTGAGCATTTCCAGTTATTATAGCTGTTATTACGTTACAAAATCTAGAAAGCAATTTAATTTTGCCATCATTGCGCAAATTAAACCAAATTCTCGTAGGAGTTAATTCAGCATTAATTAATTCTTATCGGTCATAGTTATAGCTTTAGTATAGATATGGTTTGGTCAAGGTTGTTAGTGACAAATATTTCAGTGTTCTTTTGTTTGCATTCATAGCTCCAAGTGGGGGAGTTGCTCTCCAGGGTTTTTGGTCTACTCATCAAACACAAGGTAAATTGGGGGTTGCAGCCGAGTTTTCCCGCAGTGCCTTTGGGTTGCAGCTTAAAGTAATTAAATGTTTTTTAATCACAACGTTTATCATGTTGCTGTTAAACGGAAAGGTGATTAACAACAAAATGGGATCATGGAAATTCATGGATGTATTTCAGAACGTTATTTAACTCTACTAAACAACCCTTGTCGTGGAGTGAATACAGATTTTTTTTTCCCTTGATGTTTAAAGGTTTGTTTTTTTTCCAAGTAAAGCTGGAGAGTAATTTTGCCTGCATCGTGTTTGCTATCATGGTGCTGGAGGGTCTCGGCAGGTCGCTGGATCCCAACCTGGACATCCTGGATTTGGTCAATCCCCTGTGGCTAACGAAGAGTGCTTCACTGCTGTGACACACACATGCATAAAACTCAGTGAACCACACACACCCGGCTCGAGTGACACCGAGATCGAAAGGTGGCAGGTTCCTTTTTTCAGAACGGCATGTAGCGGCATGGACCGCCTCTTCATCAGGATGCAATTTCCTTCTTTCCTTCAGTTTGACTCAATGCCTCACCATTTTCCACCAACATAAATATTATTTATAGCAAGTGTATTTTCCCTCCTTATCTGATGAAAACATGTGTTTTGAATACGGCTAATACTACTACATTTTCCAACGTGGCTGGAGTCATCAGTGGCAAAGTGCACAGTCGTAAAAGATACTCATGTACATGGGATTCACATATGGATGAGGAAGCGGCTGCATGCTACTGATCTCAGAACGTGCCGTTCTGAGATCAGTTGACGCCATTCTGAAAAAGGAACCTGCCACATTTCGATCTGGGCGAAACTGCCTGGTTCCTGTAAGTACGCAGATACCAATTGTATAGTGTTTACATAGTGAATTCTCTCCTTTTACCGCTGGGATGGATTGTTGTCAAGGGTACAAAATACAGCGGATCACTGACTCACTGTATTTTATCAGTGATCTTCTCCACTGCTTCCTTTGAGTGTTTTTATTTATAGATTCTTTTTTTTTCTTAAAGGTTTAACGTTTTAACCGCAGGAAAATCTTCCAGGCATTTCTATATAAAAATAAAAATACTGTGAAAATCGCTAGTTGATGCTCCAAAGCAGTTGTTTTACTTTTAATTCAATTTTATTTTATCCACCGCGTTCTAGTGGGTTTTAAAGTATATTAAGCCGTACATTTCGTGTAAATCACAATGTGCTGTAACATTGTGAAGTTTTTGGCTTTGACCCGTTTCTTTAAACCAGGGGTCTCAAACTCGCGGCCCGCGGGCCAATTGCGGCCCTCGGGACGATATTTTGTGGCCCCCGCCTTCATATGAAAGCGTAATGTTAGTGCGGCCGCGAGTTCTATATTGTAGCAACCTCGCTGTTAGCAGCCACTTACAACCTCCACCCCAGCGCCGACCGTTCCGTTCGCGGTCGGACCGTCAGTGTCATCCCCCGTCGGCCATAATGGTCTGGCCCGCGTTCGGTCGAGGTGGGCTGCATCTGGCCCGTACCTGACTTGAGTTTGAGACCCCTGATTTAAACCTTACATTAAAATAGTGGAAACACACTACCTATTTTTTCCAAAGAGAGTCTGTGTCAATTATTTATTTCTCTTGATGCTGTCAGTGAACGGCTGTGAATGTTATCACAACGGGTTGAATGTTGCAGCTTCAAAATAGAAAATTCACAACTACCAATTACCATTTATTTACAATTTTATTAAATCTCTCAATGAAAAACACAGACAAGATACGCGATTCTGTTAATGTCGTCAGGAAGAACAGTAAGCATGGCTGAAAGAGTGAGATCAGGATGCTTGGGTGCAAAACAACTCATCACATACCCTTTATTGCAAAACTGTAGATATATTTTACTCGGAACAACAACAAAACACAGCGTGGAGGAGACGACTGCGAGCGAGACATTTACAAACCAACTTATCGATCCAGCGCGTGGAAACATTTTGGCTTTTGCAAACACTAAGGTGTTCTAAATAAGTCGGTCGCTGTTTGTGGAATATGTAAAGACAAATAAAAAACACGGAAACACGACGAATCCAGCCATCTACTCAGGCGCCGTGGGATAAAACAACGCCGACAGTCAGGACCTCTAGCAGCGTCACCGCTGCAGCAGCAGCAGGTAACTCCAGCTCTGCAGACACCTCAGGCCTCGCCAGCACCAAACTCAACATCACAGCAACAATTGCCAAGTTTATCTGTAAAGACAAGCGACCCTACAATGTGGTTGAAAATCCGGGGTTCTGTGAATTGATCCAAACATTGTGTAATTATTGTGTAATGTTTACATTGAAAATGGTTGCACAATAAAAGGTTAATACATTTGCCATTAATTGTTGTTTGCTTGTTTATAATATAATAACATAATTAATTGAAACCTGATTTCCTTACAAGAAACAACAGGGATCTCAGAAACTTTGCCTGCACTGTCCAGTAAAGTTACTGACTCGATTTCAAGTCACTGAATTGAATCGAATCGAATTGTTCTAAATTAACCCAGATCGTCCATGAATCGAATCGGCAACCATGAATCGCGATTTGAATCGAATAATTGTTAAAATGAATCGTTACACCCCTAACTTATAGTTATCTTTTTTTATTTATTGCCAAAAATAGGCAACTGGACTGTGATAATGCACGTGTTTGTGTGTCAGTGTGTATTTGTGTGTGTGTGTGTGTGTGTGTATTTGTGTAATTTGTTTTACTTTGTGTAAAAGAAATAGAGAGAACTAGTAGGACGTCTCGGAGTGTTGGCACTGAGAGTGTGTGCAGTACTCTCACTCGGCCACCGGGTGGCACAGTTCAGTCTGAACATCCCTCCAGCGTAGCTATGGCTGCCCCCCCTCCCATCTGTATCACAAGAACACAAGCTAACAACCACCTCAGGGTTTTGGTTTTTATTCTTTTTTTGGAATGATGCTTGTATGTTCAACCGTTGTCTACGGTCGCTTTTCTAATTCTCATGATCCTAGTGTTATGTACAAGGGTTTCAAATCCCTGAAGGGCATCTACAAAGACAAGTGCAGCCTCCATGTGACTGACCCCCCTTTCTGGGAGGGGTCAGTCACATGGCGGGTTTTTTTTTGTCCCTCATCTCGTACTTTTTCTGTCTGTTTTTGTCAGTGTGATGCTCCATGGAGGACTGGCTGCCCTCTCAGCTCTTTATCTCTCTAAAAAAACCCAAATAAGGTTCTGTCTTTGAGTCCCTGGCTGTGTAAAGGTCACGGGCAGATGGAGCTCCTCGTAGCCTTTTCCTTCACGTTGTTTAAAATATCAGCAGCTGTCAGATTAAAGGGACCGGGTGACACCTCAACGGCTGCGGAGCAGCATCCATCTTCAAATGGTCTTTTTTTCTGTGATGATGTTTTTGAAAGACTACCGTGTTCCGCTCATCTTTATATTTCTTATGGGACAAGATGAGGGGCTTGGGGGTTATTTGGTAAGCGTGTAATGGACGCGAGGGATTGGGCAGGGGAGATAACTTCTCAATCAACTTCTCTGACTGTTTGTCTCCAGCTTCTCCGTGGGCTGCCTGCCACCAGGGGCTGATGTTTGGGCTAATTGTTGGGGAAGGAGGAGGTGGGGACACCGGGAGAAGAGGCCTCTGATGGTGGCTACGAGTTGAGCCACAGGTGGTTGAGACATTCGCCCGCCGAGGCCCTCTTCTCAGGCACCATCTCCAGCATGGGAAGCAGGAAATCTGTGAAGTGGCCAGCATCTTCATGCGCCCAGCCGTACTTCTCCACCAGCACATCGAACAGCGACCACGGCTTCAGCTTGGTGATGTGACGGAGTTCACCTGCGGGGGAGAGGGGGGGTAAGGAACAGAGTCAATGATTGCAGTATAATGCAGTAATGCAGTGAGAAAGGAGAGTGGCTGGGTTTAGAGGGTATGTTCATCCAAATTGGGAAAAACATGATAAGACTGGTGACCTTTTTATTTTTTCTTCGATCTGATCCAGCAAGTAGCCAGAGCCGGATTATGCTTATTCTGTTTTTGCTATGTTGGAGCTGTTGTTGGAACTGGCTGACACGTCCCTTCATTATGATCAACACAGGTTCTGTGGCTGTTTACAAGTCAGTTCCACATTTGGTGTCTGATGTTGTAGATGTATAACAGGCATCCAATTAACACTTGTTTAATTTGTTTGTAACTCATTGTTACATCATCAGTCGGGACAAATGGACTCTCCGTCTCTCCGGAAATGCAGAATGCATTTAGAGGCGCTATGGACTTGTTGGCTTCGTTTCTCTCGTGGACTCTTTGGAAGAAGAAAAATATTGAATAACACCAGTCTTATTATTATTACTCATCAAAGCCATGCAGAAAGTTTTTTTGCTATTTGCTTATGAGATCCATCTCTAAAATGATTTGGCTTAAGTAGTCTCTATACTTTCGGAACCAAGATCACATTTTTAAGGTAAGATTTTGCTGTTGAATTTTCAAATGTAATTTATTTTAATAAACACAAACAAAACAATCTTACATGGCTTGATTCCCTAGGAGGTAAGTGGACTGATTTGGTTATTTGGGTGAATTAACTCATTAATCTGATGTCATAACAGCACCTCTGTGTGTTACTGCTTAGTTTAGTGCTACCCAGTGAGGTACTGCAACGACGGAGGGAAAAGTTCTTGGCAGCAAATCATGAGAACAGATGTTAGAGTGATGGCCTAAAGTTGTTCAGTGGGAACCTCTCTTCCCTGTACACTGATTGGAGAACTGGGGGAAAAGGATCCTGACTTGTCTCATATTGTACTGATCTAGACACAGTGTTGAAGCACATGTTTTTGTATGAATGCTTGTCAGAAACCAGTGTTGTGTTTATAAATCATTTTGTTTCCAATCAATTTGTCTACTTTCTACACCAGAGTTTTAAACAGAAAGGCTGCGTGGCGGACCGGAGAGGCCGAGCAGGTCCGACTGGATTAACAGAGCGCCGTGGGATGAAAAGGAGAACATTGGGACATCAAGTGCAGGCTCAGACCTCAGATAGAAACAACATCAAAGGCAGAATATTCAGGTCTCAAGGTACATTATGAAGAGTATACGAGCAGAAAGGGAAGGAGATCTTAATGTTAAAGGGGCCATATTATGAAAATTCCACTTTTTTAGTGCTTCTATACGTTAATTTGGGTATCTGGCATGTCTCCCAACACAAAAACGCTGGAAAAAAACAACTCACGCGGCTTGTTGTGGTGTGGTGTTGTGTTGTGGTGTCAGAAACG
The DNA here is from genome assembly GCA_014132575.2 of Gasterosteus nipponicus. Taxonomy (NCBI): domain Eukaryota; kingdom Metazoa; phylum Chordata; class Actinopteri; order Perciformes; family Gasterosteidae; genus Gasterosteus; species Gasterosteus nipponicus. Next base: position 42,768 of record BMAF01000525.1, read on the forward strand.
ATATGCTTGAGTGCGTCCAATGGGATCACCACCAACGTCTACGTAGATTTTGAAGCACGCCCATGTAGGGAGTCTGCCTACATGGCCTTGGCCGCCCCCCACCACCACTCAACCCACCCAGTTTAAAGACGTAATGGCTAGGCGAGCGCATCTCGTGGAGGAGAGGGGGGTGGGGGGAGCTGGCTCATTAGCATTTAAAGGAACAGGCACTCAAAACAGGTCAATCTGTGGGGAGGTGTTTTTTGTGTAAAAGGGTGCTGTTTGGAATGATTCCTATGGTATTTTGACCAAAATATGTTACAAACATTTCATTGAAACCCCAAGGAACCATATCAACTTGTGGAAAAATGGGCATACGATGAGTCCTTTAAGAGAAAAATTAAAATAAATGAGACCAGAACCAACACAGATCCAAACACCGGGCTCAAAGAGGAGCAGAAGCAGGAGGACAAGACAGGAGATGCAGGGAGCTACAGCCTCACTTTATGTAGGACTTAACGATCATAACTATTTCTAATATTACCGTATGAGATTTGAATGCAACAGTAGACTACGCCTTTGATCATAAAGTGTGTCGTGATTAATTACTTCACGGTTAATTTGATTGTTTTCACAAAATTCAACTGCCAGTAAGAAATCGAAATGGATCACATGGTATTTTGTGGTAATAGGATTTCTGAATATTTATATATGTGTTTAGAAAAATAACCATCCTGCTGCATTCCAGTATCACCAATGAAAATCAATTAACTACAATTAATCAATGCTTAAACTATCTGAACTCTTTTTATTCCTCATATTGTATCCGTGCTATAAACTACAAACTGTTTGTTTACCTTTCTTGGGGAAAAAGTGTTTGCTCTACTAACCGGCAGCAAACACTGCGTGCGACCTTCACGAGGTGATCAAAGCTACGTGGTTTACCCACCACGACATACATCACATAAGAAATAGGCACGATTCATCATTACAGCATGCACACACACATCAATATAACTGGCTGCATGGGACTGACACACACTGCTGCCTTGGAGCCCCACATGGACAAGCTGCTACTTCAACACCCTGAAGTGAGGAGGATTTCATAGGATTGTTCTCTTTTTTCTTTGCAGTCACAATCTCTATCGATGCATCCAATTATTACCAAAATTAAATCCAAAGCATCATAGATACCCAAGTTCATGGGGCGACTGTCCCCTAGTGTCCATGTATGTTCATTTCAGACATCGGTGTGTGCCAGTCCCACCAGCTCTGGCCAGCGCTACCTCTTCGGTTGAAGAACTCCCGAGAATACTTTCCGGAGAGCGCAAAGTGCCTCGGAATACAGCCCAGCAGCTCTATGATATGGGCTATATGGTCTATGGAGGAGAGAGGGGGGAGGAGGAGGGCGGTAAGAAGGAAAAGGAATGAGGGGGAAAAAAAGAGGGCGATGCAAAAGAGAGACAGGGTAAAGAAAAAGAAGGGCAAATTTAAATGAAAGAGAGGGAGAGATGAAAGTAAAATGTAAGAGGATTTTTTGTTGGTAGGAAAATAAAACAGGAACAGGAAGTGACAGGTAGAAGGATCGGTGAGGAATAAAGAGACAGTCACCGACAGTGGAGAAGAGAAATCTGTGTTAGTGAGCTGTGCCTCCACAGCAGAGGTGACGACATTCAGTGGGAGTAAAGTGGCAACGGTAACACTTTACTTGAATGGGTGTTCATAAGACTGACATAACATTGTCATAACCATGATATGACAGCTGTCATGAATATCAATGAATACTTATGACAGTTGTCGTTAAGTGTCATTCGGTAAGTTTTGTCACGTTTGTCACGGTGACTTTGTTTGAGATGTCCTTGTCAACCAAGTCAACAAAACCTGTCATAAACATGTCATAGCAGACCTGTCAAACTTAAGAAAAACGTTTGGCTTCATATCTTAGAGCGACATTAAACTGTCATATATGGATGGTTTTGACATTCGCTGTCATAAAACCATTGCAATTGTGTCATGAATGTTGTCCTTTTCATTGAGATGTCGTTAAGTGTAACTACACTGTTAAATGACTTCATAACTGTCACATTTCCCTCCTACAGTGATTTAATGATTTTAACTTTTCATTAAGATGTCACTGTGTGTAATTACATAGTCAAACCAGTTTATAACAGTGTCACAACTGTTTTCTTTGAATTCAAGTAAAGTGGAATGATTTGAATGTTTTGTTAAAATGTCATTAAGTGTTATTACAGTCAGATGATATAATTACCGTAACAAAAGCAACAGACAAGTCAAGAGATAGTGTTTCCTTTATGTGTTTCAACAAAAAACATTTTGTTGTTGTGCCACTCTATCATCTTAAGATGAAGCAGAAAACAAAAACAAACTTATAAAATGTATTTCTGTGTATTGTGTATATAAACAGATATAACCTTTTTAACAAAGTTTAACACCAAGTTTAAACAATTGTTTGACAAAATGTAAACAAGTGTGAACAAAATGAATATTCTTAAGTATATTTATACATTATTGGGAGGAGCTTTCCTTTTTTTTGCATGTTGTGATGGTTTCGGCCATCTCCTCGTTTATAGCCCCACGGCAATGCTCTGCAAGCACACAAATCTTCATTTGATCTCCATCACCTGTCAGCAGACCTTGGAACGCGTCCTAAAAAGTAATTGCGAGCTCAGCAATTATATCTGTGCGTGCAATCGTGTTTCGATCAACATTCATTTTCGCAAGGGCTTTCTTTATGGATCCACACTTTTTGAATCGAGGAAGAAGGGACATCCTTATAGCGGCGGATCCACTCCATCTGTTGTGGTTACTTAAGAACACAACAGAAAAAACAAACAAAATAGGTCTGTTTTTAGGCATGTACTGGCATTGTTGATTTGGCACCTTATAGGTTTTGTAGTAGTAGCAGATGAGAAAGGATCCTTACTTTTGCATCCTTCTTCTAGGCTGGTTATATTAGACTTCCCTATCTGACTCTGTGGCTAGCAATATCTGCCTTCACCAGCCTAGAAGGAGGATGCCCAGGAGGTAATGTCCTTTCTCACCTGCCTGTACAAAGCATAACCAGCTTGGATAGAGGATGCACAGTGAACTCGGATGGTACAGTAAGTACATTTTTTTCAGAGGTTAGATAAATAACAAAACTGGAGGAGATCATAGAATCACTTGAGGAGATCACGAGAGCTATACAAGGCTGTAGAGATCTCAATCACTGATTTTCAGAATGATTACTAAAATATACCATTAGCAAGACATCGATATAACATTATCTTTAGTCCCGTGTAATTATTATTAACAAAGCCCATGGAAGTAGTTGCTTTTCATACAAATGTAATCCATAAAAGGTTAAGTAGCAGTCAACTTTAGGATTGTTATAAAGGTGATTATAAAGGGTGAAGTCAATATCTCTGCTTACTTCTTGAACGGCTGTATGATGATTCAGGAGTTTTTTGACTTATTGGTCTTTTTCTTGGACTTCTTCCTTTTCTTTTTCTTCTCCTCTTCTTCTGAGGATGATAAGAGGCTGTAGTCTGAGGAGGGAGGTGTTTGATGTTGGGGAAGTCGAGATGAAGAGAGGTTCCAGAGCAGTCTTTCTGCCTAGTTATACTCCCAAGCAATTTAGTGGCAGGAGAAGCAAGAGAGGCTTTGTTATTAGCAAGATGTGTGTGTGTTAGTGAAACATGTGTGTGTGTGTGTGTGTGTGTGTGTGTGTGTGTGTTAGTAGTGTGTGTGTGTGTAGCATACAGTGAGTGATGGCTCTCTCTATCTCAGTGCATAACATTTCTTTCTACACAGCAATGCCATCACCAGAGACTTATCAGGTCATATCGAAAACATTTTTGGTAGGGCTTGGGAAAATAGTATTTCAGCTCAATTGGACATCTCAGTTGTAACTACAGTGCTGCAGTGGTAAAATTAGAGGTGGTAAACTCTGAATTTTAGGTCATACAGACTCTCGACGCGATATGAAGCAACGCAACACAAAAGCTGCTACACTCTGTAAGGCTGTCCTGGCTATATTGCACATGTTATCAGTAAAAGTCACACAATCAATGACAATGAATAAATGTGTTAGTAGTTTATTAAATTTAAGAAACAGTAAAGAAAAGTATGTCAACACAACACAACAAGACAATTGCAGATTAAGAACTATCTACATACGGAGTCTCCTTTTTACAGTAGTGCCCAGAGGGCCTCCTTGTCCTCCACGTCAGGTCCTGCCTTGCACAGAGGAGCCATGAACCCCAGAACGCGTTCCTCTGTGCTTCTCCTCTCTCTATTCGACCTGGTGCTCTCTGCATCATTGCCTGTCCTCTCACTGCCTGAAAAAATATGTTGAATTTAGGAGTTAACCAGTTAAGCAGCCTGTCAATTACACTGACAACATAAGTTAAAGGAACACTCATGTACTACCTATGTCATCATGAATAGCCTATACAGCATGTTTTTTTTCACATTGAGAACTGACTTGTTTTCTAATCTACGCGGCACCAGGCGTTTTTCTTGTCCTTTTACCGTGCACGACCAGCGAACACAGAGCGCGCGACTACTCCCCACCCCCCCCGTCGGTCGTTCCGCCCGCAACGACTACTACCCCCTCCTCCCCCGTCGGACCTTCTCGACCGGTCCGCGAAATATTGTCTGACATGAAACCAGTCCGTGAGGTAAGAAAGGTTGGGGACCACTGGGCTGATCCACAACGTGTATGTTTACACACCTCCTGGATCCTGATTGGTCACTGCTGCAGCCGCAAGGCACTGATTGGATGCTCACAGACCGTAATACAGCGCAGATGAAAATGATTCAGACTACGGCGTTTATATGTTCAACAATAGGAAACGTAGTCTTAGCTGTTTTAAAATTACACCAAGTTTATTTCGGATTATTCCAACGGAAGAATACAAGGCGCAGGGAACTTTGAGGTGCGTAAACGCCACTTACAGGTGCGTAAACGCTATTTATAGGTGCGTAAACGCTAGTTCCAAAATTCTAGAGGTGCGTAAACGGCGTTTACGTGCGTTTACCCTCCACTACAGCCCTGGTTGTAACAACAATGCAATTGTATATAATAATATATCCTTACACTCTGTGCCCAGCCTTTTTCTATTTCTGGTTCCTTCACCAACTAGTACTGCATGGATGTTAATTGTAGTGCATTTGTACCTTTCCCAGAAGATGTAAGTGTGCTGGGAGCTTCCTTAATTTTGGCAAGTAGGAAGTCCTTGTCAGCTTTCAGGTCCTTGTTGGCCTCCTCCAGGTAATTAATGCGCTCCTCAAGGTGTTCTGTCGGTCCATCTTGGTTTGTTCCTTCAGTTTGGCCAACTCCAATGCCCCTGTTGGAGACACTGCAACAGAGGAAGTACTTTAAGTGGATTATTGAGGTCAGTCAATGGTGGTGGTGTACTGTTGTGCAATATATTGATATGTGTCATATGTTAATCTATTCTATCTATCTATTCCTTAACATACATACATGCATTGCACTGCAGTACACCAACAAAATTCCCAGTACTTTTGTGCATATTGTTTATTGAGAAGAAGCAAAAAAACATGTATGTAAATATGTATAAATAAAATACATTTCTAGCCCTACTGGTGAAAGTAGTAAAAAAACATAAATAGACTAGGACTTACTTGTTTTCCTCGGGAATATTTGATTAGCTTTTTTTCTTTGGATGAATAGGGACCTCTTCACATTCTTGTGCCAGGTCCTCTTCCACAGCGTGTAGCAGCTTGGGGTTAGCTTCATTATCCTCAGCCTTCCTGCCACGTTTGCTGAAACAGGTGTCCATCTAGCTACAGTTGTGTAAGCAACGAAAACAGCACCATGTCATAGAAGCTAAGGTTAAGATACAACAGTCAAACGTGACATCTTAGTTGTTTAGAAATAGCGACAAGAAAACTGGAGCAAATACTACTAGCCTCTATGCTACTAACGTTATAGCCTGTTGGCTGCCTTGTAACGGAGACGTAAGGACTTTGTACTTAAAGGCTAACTAGTACTTAATAAAACGGCAAAGACTGTAAACAAAAGACTTAACGTCACAGTTATAATGTCCTCTTCAAAAAAATGTTCTTTTAAAATCCAAATTACACACCGGTATTTCAGCGTTAGCTTGAAGTGAGGAAACTTCCAGACTGTTGATCAGTGTGTTGAACTGCTGGCATGTCCGTCGCGTCGGCGTTGGGATCTACTCATGTGGATACTCACGTTACGTAAGCGTTACGTTACGCAGCGCATTCAGTTCAAATTCAACAACACTTGTGAACAGTGATGAAATATTAATACATGTGTTAGTTTTAATTAGTTTTATATTTAGAAAAGCCAACTACGTTTGAAATCTCATAACTTTCTTCACGAATACAGGTGCAGTTCCCTGTAGACACACGTGGGGGCGCTGTTCTGTCTTGTTGATGGAGCATTGAGCGACGAGAAGAAGACTGACGTACCGACTTAAAAAAAAAAGGCGCGGGCGCGAATCAGAGACGGGTGACTAGTTGTTGATGCAATGGCACTGATGGAAGAACTTTTAAAACATATTAGGCGTTCAAATACACACAAGAGCAGAAGGAAAATTGTGAAATGGATGCAGAAACGTGGTATCCTGACGACGACGATGAAGTGCGCAAAATGCAACCGTCGCATGCATCTGGTGAAATGCCATGTCAAGGATGGGCTGTGGTGGTAAGCAGAAGCTAATTCTAATTTGTTAATTTAAATGGAAACTACGTTAAAGAAGCCGCTGAGCTTGCGTGCCTGACATCACCCCGCATGGTTGGACGGGGTCTTTCATTAATTAATAATATTATTAGTAGTATTGTTATTAATAAATGCTCTGCTCAGACTCATGGGAGACGTGCTTGTTTTCTGCCGTTGCAGCATTTTGGATAAGTTGCAGTCTAGGATGTTTTCCTTACTGATTACTACAGAGCATTGCAGTAGACTAGTCTTGAAGAGATAAAAGCATGAACAACCTTGTCTACATGTCAGCCATTTTTATTTTTTCATTATTTTTCCTCAGGGTCTGTAAGCATCATAAAAGTTTGTATGTAATGGCTCAATATTCACCAAGTCTCACATCCCCCTGACAAAATGGCTTGAGTTCATGCACAGGTACAGTATTAATATATCAAATGTATTTTTTATTACATATCTAAATAACATATTTAGCAGTCTTTTATTTATGTGTAATTCATGTAGGAT